>VXBA01002086.1:137151-154264 GCA_013399895.1 Serilophus lunatus
GGGAAAGCTGTTGCCGCACTCCAGGGTGAAGGTGAGGAGCCGCTGCCCCCCGGCCCGGGGTGGTGGGGAAGCAGCGGGGACGGGGGCTAGAAACTGCCGCCCCACCGCCAAGAGGGCGCAGAGCCGCCAGCTGGCCCCGGCCCGGCCCGGCCCGGCCCGGCCCCGCTCCATCGTGGCCGAGAGAACCCCCTGCCCTACCTGGGATAGGGCTGCCTTCATCTCAGCTTTTCCCCCTCCCCCCTGCTTCAGGGAAATAGGAAAAATTTGAGGAAAAATTGAATTTTAAACTCAGGTAAGTGGGTTTCTTTCTTACACCCCCTTGCAAAAGCCCTTTTCAAAACGGCTACAACTGGGATAGAAATGGTGAATTTCACCATAACAAAGGGGTCTTATACATATTATTAGTCTCATCAAGATTCCTACCACAGCTTTTTATGTACCATAATATACAATTCTCAGAGTGAAAGAAAATTTCCCCACAACATTAGAGTAGTCTCAGACAAGTTTTTCCCACTAATACACCAATACAGTCAAAGAAAATTCTATACAGCACTAACAAAATAATTATTGCCTTGTTCAAATTACTCTCAGTCAGGGA
The DNA here is from genome assembly GCA_013399895.1 of Serilophus lunatus. Lineage (NCBI taxonomy): Eukaryota > Metazoa > Chordata > Aves > Passeriformes > Eurylaimidae > Serilophus > Serilophus lunatus. Next base: position 137,750 of record VXBA01002086.1, read on the forward strand.
AGGAACATAAACAGAGATGATGTTTAAATTGAAAACAGGAAAGTAACATCCTTAAACAGAAGAAATGATCAAAGTTACCCTGCAATGAAATGATGAAATTGATTTTTCATTAGGAGTAAAAATACAAGTATTTCATATGCTTAATGGGAAAAAACAAAATCAATGTTCATCTGTGTGGGGGGTTGGCAAATTCTTTATTGATTTGAAACAAATTGCAATTTAAAAAGTCCAAGAGATTAATTTACTGTATCACTTTACTATTCAGCAAACAGCAAGAGTAAGTCTGGTGTACATGGTCAAAAAGACAGAATTAAACTTAACATAATAAATTGTCCATGCATAAACAGATATGCTGAAACATCTTAAAACTGGCTAATTTAGCTGCTCTCTCTGAATTTAATTGTTCTAATTAAAATCTTCAAACATCTCTCTGCCATGAGACAATTACAGGCTTGCATTTTCATATCCAAAAGAGAATGCAAAGCTTCACAACTCAAAAGCAATTTATTATCACGAGATGTAATATCAAAAAGAAAAAACATTATATTCTATGAAATCTCCCCCAAAAATGGAAATAGAAAGTAAGTCAGACATATCTGAACAGTGAATACTTGAAGCAGTTGTGTGCTTTGTTTCCACTTAATCAGGTAGCACAAAAAAAGGACTTCAAAGAACAAAAAAGCACTAAGATGCAGGGGAGACAAAAGCTTTCACACCTCCTGTCATCCCATTTTAAGGCCAAAAGGTTCTTGCCGTTTGAAATATAGGGAAAAAAGTCTGAAAAGGAAGAGATTCTTCTGTACTTAAAAAAAGACAAAAGTAATCAGGAGTTCTGTCTGCCCTCAAAACACCAACATGCAGAACCAGGGACAGGATGGCACACTCTCCCCGGCTGCTTCATAATTCAGGATCTATAATTCAGGATCTAATCTTACAAGACCTAATTCTTTTTCTGCATGCCCTATCTTACTTTCTGTGTCTTCCATCACCATGAGCATGAGGCAGACTTTTTGAATTCAAAAAAGAGCAATACAGCACAAAAACTACAGATATGAGGTGGTCATGAAACTCAGTGATGCATGAACATGGGTTTGCAAACAAGCATCAGGACCTGTGAACAGCATTAAAAACATATTCAAAAACTTACACGTAAGTACTGGTATGGCCCCTCAGAGTGCCTAAACAAGAAGCAAGTCATATGTCACCTTCATGCTTTGAAGTAAATCATCCACATTTCCCTGTTACTTTTCTCTCTCTATGAACACAGAAAAATTTAAGATGCATTGTGTCCCCACACAGAATATTCAGTAAGTGCAAACATTAATTACAGTGAGGCTCATACTTAAAGAATGTTTCTGAAAACAGAATGCAAACTTCATTTTAGAAAGTAGCTCTAGAAGGACTTGTCTCAAATTAACCAAGTCCAAAAATCCATTTAGATGGAAGAATGTTAACTACAGGAAAAGTAGAGGCGCTGCAAGACATTGCACTCCACGCAGGATTAAAAAAAGTGCATCAAGTGTCTTTTATATAAGTGCATTGCACTTTCAAATACTGATTTCTACATTTATATTATCTTCTGCAAGGCCCTAATGACACTAAGTATCATTGTCTGCTACCATTAGAAAGTGTAGAACCTCAGATAAACTGGAAGACAACTTTGAACAGGTGAATAAACCAACAACACTCCAACATAATGCTGTAGCATCGTGGAGTAAAGAGGAAAAATATCTGGAGGCTGCTAAGAGTATCTTAAGAAAACACAGTTTAACATACATTTATACACAAGTCTACAGATTGGATAGGAGCTACATAGAGTCAGATATTGGAAATACTTTCCTTGAGTCATGAAACACTATTGATAGTTTAAATACAATTATGAAACCAATATTCCACTCGTGATTTCATTTCAGTTTCAGAGTAAGAAAAAAGGGGTTGGAAAGCCTTGGAAGTACTAAGCATTAGCCACTTAATTTCAGAGAAAAGGTATCCTGCCAGCCAAACACCAGCTTTAACCAGCAGTATTTCTCTCCCAAATTGCAGTAGTGTATCAGTGAATAATGCTTCTTTTAAAAATAGCTGCACAGGTGACTTTGTGAGGACTAAAAATGTGCTAATGTGATAAATACCTGTGACAAACATGCTTCACACTATTAAACAAGCACAACAAACCTGAAGAAAAGCACAAAAGGGCATATTTTAAAATAAGCTTTTGAAAGAAAGATCTGAAAGACCCTTTGAAGACTCTCAAGTAAAGTGGTACTTTGTTATAATACTGCTTTCAAGTTTTAATTTTCTGCTGAGAGATTAAGGTCTTGCTAGAGTGGGTTAAGACCATCCAATTATTTACCAAAAATTACACAAGTGCATCATACTGTGCAAGTGACTCAAACTGCAGTTTGAACACCAGGAAATGTGCCAGTAGACCTACACAGACAGTGCTCAATCAGAAGTCAGGCAAGATAGACTAGAAACAGGCATAATAAAGCAGCTGAAATTATTAGTCTGTTTGTCAATGTTCCTATATGAGCCACAGGGATTAAAGCATTTGTAAAAAGGAGGGAAGAGTAACTATTCTTGCTAGAACTGGATGATCAATTCACCAAATAAGCTAAGAAACCTGCCTGCCTGTTGGCATAGGGAAGAACTCCGAGATGAAGAGCTCTTCAGAAAGCTACTGAGAGGTCCAGCCCCTGCAGCCTGCTACCCTTCCCACCTGACATCAAAACACGCATTATTGAATGGCCTCAGCATCAAGATCTGGCCTGTTACACATTTCAGTGATGTGAGTTTTGTCTTCCAAGGTGTTTGGAATATTACGACTATTTAGACAAGTCCTGCATCTGGGGAGGAATAACCCCAGGCACCTGGGGGGACCTGCTGGGGGGCAGCTCTGCAGAGTAAGACCTGGGGGTCCTGGTGGACAACAAACTATCCATGAACCAACAGTGTGTCCTTGTAGGCACAAAGGCCAATTGTACCCTGGGATGCATTAGGAAGAGCAGTGGGCAACAGGTCCAGGGAGGTGATCCTACACCTCTTTTCAGCCCTAGCGAGGATCACCTGGAATGCTGTGTCCAGTTCTGGGCTCCTCAGAACAAGAGAGACATGGAGCTCTGGAGCAGGTCCAAGAGAGCTGCAGAGCTGAGGAAAGCACTGGAGTATCTCTCTTATGAGGACAGGCTGAGGGAGCTGGGAGTGTTGATTGACCCGCTGTGGTCCCTTGCAACCTCACCCATTCTGTGATTAGGTGACATGTAAAACTGATTTTCAAAACAGGAGCTAAGAGGCTGTCTAGTGACAAGCCAGGCTTTAAAATTAAGTGCAAGGGAAAGAAATGCCACATACATCACAAAGGCAGCTGAGAATTACAGTTTTAAAAGGTAAGAGGAAAAAGCCACAAAAGGAGCTTTTAGTCCCAGTCCTTTAATAAGGATTACACTTGGGAAATAAATGTGTAATATCAAAACACAGCCGTGATCTGATCAATAACTGTACAAATCACCTACTGCAGTGCCAGTAGGGGTCAGGACAGTCAGAAAAGAAAGCTACCAAAACTTCCTTTCCCGTTCCACTTGAACTGATTGCCCTCAACAGAGACAAACATATCCTGTGACATTAAGTTATCATCAGCTTCTGTAATGTCCAGTTTACTCAGTCTTTTCTTGTGCATCTTGGTCTCCTCTGAAGAAGCAGCCCCGAGTTCATTTGCAATTTCACAGTTGCCTTCAGTTGGCTCAGAAGTCTCAGCTCGCTCATAAAGCTCCAACTCATCAGTTACACACTCAGGTTGTTGTTCTTGCCTGACACCCTCAATACAGGCTGTCTCATCACCTGACTGGGGAGGCTGCGTGTTCCCTAAGGCAGGAAACAGTAAGAATGTCACCAGAGGCATGCAAAACAGCCACATCATTAAAAAGTCCTGGAATTCATTTCCTTCAGCCTTCACATTTTCACCTCATCCCACTAATCTGATTCTTTGGTTCATTACTTTGTGACAGACAAATTTTAAATACAAATCATGAATTATAAAATGCAAAAATTTGGATATATTAAATTTACTAGTTTTAGGAGTTTCTTCTAGAAAGAAAAAAAATACCTTTTGTTCTCTGGGCTGAAGCATCCTTTACCTCAGAAGGCATCATTGGTCTTACCAGGACCACACCATATCCTTCATTATTATGGATCACATTACTAAGCATGGTTATCTTGGGAACATCATAATGCTCATCTAAGAAGTTCTACAGGAAAAAAAATGCAAATCCAACACATCATGTCCAGTTAAAGGGATGCAAAAATCTTCCAGTTTTAAGCAGAATCAGTTCTGTGTACAGGCTTCTGGCAAATAAGAAATAAAACCAGTTGACTACTGTGGTGCTCAACCCAAGGCAAATGAGTACCATTACCATCATGTATGACATAGAAGAGTTCCAGCATAAAGCAGTAAGATTTTAAGACAACATAAACACCAGTTTAACTCTAGCAGCTGCAAGTACATTGTGCCTGAGACTGACCTTGATGAGTATTCCCTCCTTGCAGTGGTGTATGCCATTGTGTAGCAGGGTGCACGTACTACCTGGATATATTTCCACACCAGCACCCTGCAAGATTCAATTGGCAGCAGTTCACAAATCACCTACCAAGTCCAGGTACACTTACAACTTAACTTGACGACTCCATCTCAAATCTTTGTGCTCTTCTATGAGTTTGCACAATGGAGAATTGTGTTACCACCCCAGTGCCACGGCTTTGTTGCCCAACTTAAGCAGCAATACTTAAGGTTGAGGCCCCATGGATTGTATTACTGCCACCAAACCATATAAGCCTGGTGAAGAGTAGCTGCACAACCTTGCATTACATCCTTTTCCTTTATTCATCCCCCTGAACACCCCAAACCCCACCATTCTTCAAAATGTCCTAATCAGAGCTCATTTTTGTGTTCCTAATCAGTTTCATTTCTGTAAGAATCAATGGACAAGGTGGCCAAAAATGGCATTAAATGCAGGGTTTCATGAGAAAACTATGGGCAGAGAAACAGAAAATCACTTTAGGACCTGAATCAGTCCAGCAATGATTATTTCACAAATGTCCCCTGTTACTGCATCATTTTCCTATCATCACACACAAATCATCAGGAGACATTTTACTGGACACTATTAGAGGCTACAAGACCCTTGGGACTAATCTCTTAAACTCAGTAACATGTAGCTGTCCAAAATTAATTTGTAAAGGTTCTCTCCAGAGCGACAAAAGTCACCCTGTGACTGATTGTACTCTTTCCAAACAGAAACTTTTATTTTAAATTAGGAAATAAGCCAGAGTTAAGAATTAGTCTGTACCTTGGCCCCATAGAGATCTGAGTTTTTCATCAGTAGCTCAGCTGACGTCCGCACTGTAATGCCTGTGGTTTCACACTGGAACACACAATTCTCCAGGGTGGTTTTCCCATGATGGACATCTACATACACAGAAAACAATTATTGCTGGATCAATCAGTTATGCAGAGACCCCTCCAGAGAGACAGCCTCGTAGCATTTTGCAGTGTGATAAAACTCTCATTTTAATTTTATCTATTTTGGGTTAATTTTAATGACTTGCTTGTGCATGTACTCATGCTGTTTTTCTAGAATAAGCACTGCTGCAAGGGAGCAGTAGTCAAAGTTTTATCATGAAGGTTTTTTGGCTTTTTTTCTTTTTAAACAACAATCTTTTCATTACATTCCTGAGAGACTTTTGAATTCAAAAGATATTAAATACATGCATACAAGTGTTTATTAACAATTTAACATGTTAAAACCAAATGTCTGTTGAGGCAAAGTATTAACCAGCCCCCTCTGCAAAGACTGAAGGCCATGGCAAATCAACTCATAGGACACAATTTAGGATTAGCTGTGTCTCAGTTTGAACCTGCTGTCAGAAACAAAGTTCACACCATTTCTACAGCATATGCCATTCCCCAGTACAGCACTGCCTGGGTCTGCTGCAGCTGAATATACTCACGGGTGGCTCTTCTGTGGAAAGAGGAATTATTTCTTTTTCCAGGTACCTGACACAGGTTGTGCAGCAATCAGAGTCAGGTCGCCTTAACAGCAGAACAATGATCAAGCCAAGTGATTTTGTCCCAGTATAAGTATAAAATTTAAGCCACAATAGCTTTAAAGCACAGAGTACAAGCGATGTCCACATTATAAGCAAGTTAAGAAAAAGAGGGGTAAGCATTAATACTTATACCTGTAGAGCTCTTCTCTCAGTATTTTGATAAAACTAGAACTCCAACGCTGGGTCTCTGCTTTATTTCCAACACTAAAGTATAAAAGAGTCACAAAAAGATGCTTTTACACTTACTTAAAATCCCCTCCACAGCATCGTGTTGCACCAACTTCAAACTAGAGATCTTTATGTTGGCTCCTGTACAGTCAAAGAAGTTGTCTCCTTTTCCTTCTTTTTCTATCACAATATCATCTGGCAGGCCATAGCCTTAAAGCAGAGGTGAAAGATGCAAGTTTGAAGAATAGCAGGTGGTAATGAGGTGCTCAGTACATAACAGACCAGGTTTAAAACTTAAGGTAGTAATACCTTGAACAGGATTTTCTACCAAAGTGCCCAGGCTACACCTTACATCCCCTCTATGCCAAGGTACAGGCACTCAAAACAAAATTCAGACGTTACCTTACTTGAATGACACACAACAAAATGCAAAGTTATCCAAGAGAGTTGAAAAAACGGGTAACTGAGCTCACATTTGTCAATGCCAAAGTTACAACAGAGCAGGGGGTTGCATTAATTGAGGACACACAGGCACCTTCAGTCTGCTTTCAAAGGACTGAAGTCCACTAGAGCAGGCAGTTTCCAAAGAGCACAGAGGGGAAAAGCAGTCACCACCACAACACTGGGAAGAAAAAAGGTGCAAAGGACTCAGTACTGTCAGTAAGCTTCACTCAACTTCCCTTTACATGAAATTTGGGTGAAAATTCAGTATTCATGTGTTACACAGGCTTCCAGACTAATTCAGATTAAAAAGAAGCTTTCGCAAGCATATACCAACATTGATTTACTAAGCCATCCAGAGCTGTCAGCATTCAAACACTTACAGGGAAATTTATGAGCATGTAGAGATTTTATTGCTTGTCATTGACAAGAATCATGATAAGGAAAGCAATAATGCAACATCTATTAAAACAGCACAAGTCCTATCATTTTCCGAAAGCACACAAACTCAGATAAGAAGCACCTGAGTAGGGTGCCAGCTTTTATCCAAATATATCAATAAATACTGCCGTGTGCAAGTGGAAAGGTTAAAAAAATAACCTTTGATCAAGAGTTGGCAACAAGTTTTAAGGACAGCCAATGTAATGCAAAGTTAAGCAATTGATACTTCAACATATGGTACTACCTAGAAATCTTTCCCCACTGCTGCTGGTTTGTGGTCAGCACTTGGAGAGGAGGTGCATGGGGCAGTTTAATTCCAGCACATCGAACAAGAGCAGCACAGGACAGCAAGTGGCAGATTTAGTTTAACTTCACACCACTACAGAAAGAGGTTGCTATCCAAGGCAAGTGCTTTTTAGGAATAACTGTCCTACAGAACACCTTCCAGTTTTTCTAGGTATGCTTTCAGCTTGCTTTACACTCCAGCCCTGAACTGGCAGCTCTAGTGGAAAGAAGGAAGCCATTGCAAAGCAAGGAACAGAGAAGGAAAGATTGCCTTGTTGCCCAGTGCTGTCAATACAGTCCTGGCTATACCCCTTGCTGTGAGAGGAGCCCCATGGGAGTTCAAGCCAATTGTCAAACATTGACGCTGACCACACATGGGCCGATGCTACAGGTCCTCATCCAGCTTGAGCAACTACTGCACAAGCAGAAAGGAAGCTCTTAGGTGCCTTAGTAACATTTTTGTCAAGTATGGAAGTTATTCTTACCATGACTTTCTGCAGCAGCTACTGCTTTAACCTTATTTAGTTCCTCTAAGTTTTTATTTATCTCTGACTTACTAATCTTCATATTTTCAATCTTGGTACTGACTTGAAGAGTGGATGGAAAAAAAGCAAAAGCTCTACTAAGCAAAGTGACATTATATGTCTCATGAGTCACCCTTTCATCCCAAGAAAGCCACCAAAGCAACCAGCTGCTCAGATGAGTGCCAGCAAAGTTTCTCTTGATGCTCCTACTTCAAACGTTTTGGCTGCTACTGTTGCTCTAATACCTTATCTAACAGGAGTCCATATAAGAAGATTAAATACCCTGACATGTACTCATTCAGAACATAGTTTGCACTAAGGACAGATACTTATATGCCTTGCTCCTTAAAACAGAGCATTTCATCCTTTAATGTGTGTTCCTGCACCATTTCTATTACTGCTTCCTCAAAGCTAGAAAAGCAAAAAATACCACCACACACAATTTTAGAACAATATCATTCTTGAGATAAATAAAGCACTTCATGAAGGTCCTCTCTCCTGCAGGTGCATGTTTATCTGTATAAATCAAACACGCACAAGAGACGGGCCAGAAAGAAAATGACACCGTAAAACAAGGGCAAGAAAAATAAAGTCCAGAACAGAAGGAAATTAAATTCTCACCCTTCTTCCCATTGAGAAGCTTTGGCAAGACAAAAATGCAATTAAATAAGTATCTGAACAGCTGCAAAAGCCCCAGTGAAAAATAGGCAATTACACTGCAACAGAGTGTGTCTGCCTAAAGCAGAGGAACTGCACTGAGGAATCAAGAATGGTGAGGGAGATAGCAACATAGCCTAGACAAGGCAAAAGTATTTAAAAAACAAGTATTTTGCAAGAAAAAAATAAGGAAGTCACATATGTATGTCTGTTTCTACAGAAAAAAAAATGTGCTAAATCAAAGGCACAGCCTCCCCACATATGCTTCACATAATGTAAAGTTACACTGGCAGCCTCTCACCCCTCCATTGCTGACATGATCCAAGTGCCATAAACCAAATTCTAACAGCACCTGGCCTGTTCCCTCTGCTTTCTCCAGAGCTGTACTGACAGTGGGGCTCTGAGTGTGTACCTGCAGCAGATTAAGGACTCAAGTTGGTGGCTCTATAAACCACAGCCTCTCAAAATTACTTCTGTGCTTCCTAGATTACAACAATCAAGTCCCTCGTGTTTCTGTTGAATCCTCTCTATGTAATCACAACTTCTGCAGACAAATAGGAGGAAATTATGAATTTCCTATTAATCAGCACAATCTGCAGTTTCTTTGCACTATGGCTAAAGAAACACCTTACTCCACCCCACATTAAACATGGCTCTACAGCAGAAACAGGAATACTTTGGAGAAATGGAAGTGTTCCCAGCAAATTCCACAAAAAGTAAATCCTTTTGCACAGCTAGTTTAACTCATTCCATGTATTGTTTTAAGGACATTGATGCTAGCTAACCTTCCAGTTCAACTGAATCAGCAATGCAGAACACGCCATCTACAACGTAATGGCCAGGACAGATGATGACTCTGTCTCCTTCATAACAGGCATTTACAGCTGTCAGTGGATCATTGTGAAACTGCAAAAGACAAAAAAAATGCAATCAGTTCCTGAAGAATGCTATAAAAAGGGATGCAGTTATGCCCTTAGAGCTTGCTTTTAAAGTGCGTGTTGCTGCTTCTGCATAAAAGAAACTCTTTTTAAAGGCATCAATAACACATGATTTCTACTTAGAATTCTGGAATTGTAGCAGTCACTGGATAAAACCAGCCTTAACACATGCTTTGATGTTTACATCATGCTCATTCCCCCACTGAGGCAGACCCAGATGAAAATGCATATGCACCAGAAAGCAGACTTCTCTATGGCCTTGGTTCCAGGTCAGCATTTGAACTGTGCTCAAGTGACTTGCCATGAATTACTTGGGAAATAAATGACAGAAGATAAAATAAAAAACAATTCAGCAGCTAGATCAGAGCTGGTCTGAACAATGTCTGAATTCTACACTCATGGTGCAAGTCACCCCAAAACAGAGTTCATGGATCACAGTGGCACATATGGTATCCACATGGTCCTTTTCCTTGATAAAGAGGACAGGCAGATATTCTTCATAAACATTACCAGGGGATTCCATGCTGAAGGATGAAAAATAGTACAGAAAAACTACATACTTAATGCTTCCCAGCAAATTCCAGGAAAGAATAAGAGCATTTTTCAGTTGTCAAGTCAGAAAATCTGATTTATAGCCTAAGAGTTAATCCAGGGACTTCTCCATGGCTCCATTTTGGCCATCTGTAATTCATGAACTTGATTAGAATACAGCAAGCAATTTAGGTCCAAGGACTTTAGACTGTTCTTAACTGCTGAAGTAGCAAGTCTCCTCTGAATCCACTAAAACTAAACATAACTATTCTAAAATAAATGTGTCTCCTACACAGAACTAAAGCAAGAGAATGACGTTTCTTCCTTCAAACTCCAGATCATTATCAGCAGCCTCAAGAGAGGTATTTCAAAACTAAATAGAAGCATTACACCTTACCACGTTTCATTTTAGAATTACTACAAGTTCATCTCATTTCCTACACACAGGAAGGAAACTGCTTGCAAAGAGTACTTGGCAGGCACAAATGAATTAAAAGAAATTATTTGTATCACCCAGTCTTAACACTCATTGCTCAAATGACAATGATTTTTTTTGAACGGACAAAAAATACCACTGTGGAATGTAGTATCTTGCACATGATAAATTGACTTATTCCTCTACATTGTTTCTTGAGGGGAAAAACTATTAGCAGACAATTCCTGTTACTGCACCTGTAGTTCTACGCCTTCACCACATGATTCGGGGCAAAGCTTGTCCCTCATCAACAACTGGAGCAGACTTGGTTTCACAGTCAAGGATACAACATGAACGACCTTGGTACCTGCTGCCCTCATTCCTTTAGCCTGGAGACTTCTGTATTTTTGGTAACCAAACACATACCTACAACAAGAACAACACACCCATTAGCTCCTTCAGTCAACACATCCTCCATGTTGTTATTTCCCTCAAGGCCCTCCTTGCACAAACCCACCAAGTACCTCAGCAGAGGATTCTCAATTAGTTTTAGCTTCTGTTTTAAGTGCTCTACTTTCTCATACAATTTGAGTCCTTCTACCATGGAGACGTTTCCTACTTCCGAGTCCGAGTCACTGGCTGAGATGCTGTTCCTCACGTTCAGAAACTTCTCATAAAGCTCCTCACACTGAGACAACAAGTTCTGGTAATCAGTGACGAGCCCAGAAGGCACACGGTGTTCAAGGATGTCATAATGCCTGCAAATCAGAGCAAGGGATCAGCAACTGCCAAGAACTCCAGGGCCAATCTCGTACCACAAATCACGGCCGTTACAAAAAAACTGGATAGTAATTATGATACAAATAAACCAAGATTTAATTATCTTGCACCATTTTTGCAGGAAACCAATATCAAACTGCATAAAACTATCTTGTGCTTTTCAAGCTCTACTTAAGCAGTTCACCCACATCCCTCCTGCAGCATGACCATTTTACAAGTTTTTGTTCGCATTCAGCTCCACTCTGGTTCTTATTGTATGTCCAGAAGTACAGAATGGAGCATCCACTGACAGCTTTTATTACGATTAAAACTTGTACCAGTGTGACAGTTGTTATCACTGGGTCTGGGTCACTGTCTGATGGAAGGTCAAGGATTATAGGGCTCAGAAATCAAGTGGCAACTTGAGCTGTGCCCTCTTTCCATGCAAGATTTTGACTTGCACACAGTGAATTCTGTTAGAACAAAGTTCTTTGGTTTACCAGTGAACAGGCTTCTTTTAAATCTAGTTGTGAGTCACTATTCCCACATCACACCTCCCTCTGGCTCTGCCCTAACAACATCCAAGGCATTGCACTCACAGTCTCAGCCGAGGCTCAACACAGCGCACAAAATAGTCAAAGTCATCCTCCTCCTCCTCATCCCAGGTCCTCCAGATGCACTGGTAGAAGAACCTTTTGAAGCAAAATAAGGGTTTAATCATACAAAGGAGGAGAGCAGAGGCAAAAGCATTGCAAATACAAACATCACCAAATTGAGAATTCATCCCAAAGCATCACCCCCTCCAAGTCCATGCTGCTGTCCTGTAAACTGCACAGTATACACACAAGTCATCTTTCTTGCCTGTTTGTTTAACTGCATAAAGAGTTTTATTTTGTGTGTATATGTTCAAAATTCATAATGGCCCACGTTCCATTTTCATCAGAAGAGAATAAGCAGCTAAAAGATGGATTTGAAAAATGAGACTGACACTCTTCAGATCCTGAGGCTTTCTTGTTGTTTGGTTTTGGCCAGGCAACCTTCAGCTAAGCTTTCTTTTTGACAACATACATCATTCCTCATATTTTAGCTTTTTTGCCCAGTCCTACAGTCTATTGGTATAGAGAACCTACAAACAGCACGTAATGCATGAAAGCAAGGGAGATGGAAAAGAGACAGAGAAGATAAAGAAAGGAAAAGAAAACAAACACCCACAGAATAAAGAGCAAATTTAGGGGAGGAGGCAAGATGCAGTAAAAAATGTGGCAAAAAAAGGAAAAATCCACCAAAATATTACAGAAGAGAAAGGAACACTATACCAGAGTCTGCAAGGTGATACATTCCAAGGGAATCTGGGGTGGAAAAGAGAGAGAAAGCAATCTCCTCAGAGTATCAGTCATCAGATTTACTTCAGAAAGCTTGGCTTGTGGAGCTGCCAGCACAACCACAGGAATTCAGGACATGACCCACTGGGTTCTGGCAGAGTGTAATTGTCCTACCTGACATGCTCTATGGCCAGTGCTGTCTGATCAAACTCTCCTGAGTCGTCATACACAACCCACAGCTCCTGCAGGAGGATCTGATATTCCTTCAGCTCCAGGAGTTCCTGCATGCACTCCAAGGTAAAGCTGCTGTCGCATGACTCACATAAGAAAGGGTCACTGAGTTGAACAACTGCTTTCAGAGCCGAGTAATCCACATCAACAACCTGTTGGAACAAATAGCAGTGAAGATCTCTCAGAACCTCAGATCCAGCTGAGGAAAGTAAACATGACGTGCCTCAGTCAGGAAGCCACCCAAAGTTCCAGCTGACCTACACAAACCATCAAATGGCACAGTACAGCCAAGGCCACCTCTTCAGTTCAAGCGATAAGCCAGAATTAAGCTTCTCAGAACCACATAACACCTAGAGGGCCTTTTCCACATTCAAACCTTCATTCAAATCCCTCAAAATGTTCATAACTAGGCAAGTAAGTTGTTTCCCTATTTCAGGTTTTTGTTTTGCTGTTTTTAAAAAATAGCAAGAGCAACATCCTCAGACTCAAATCAACACCTTACAGCTCTTCAGGACTCCTTTGGGGCTCATTTTTACAAAGTATCTGCAGGATACAAACAATCCGAAGAGTTAGTCTGGGTCAGTGAAGGTCATTTTGTTACTAGCTGGGCAGAGGTGTTTGGATGATTTTCAACCATGCGATGGAGCTTCAAGTTCAAACATCCAAGGTTTGCAACAAAGATGTATGATCCGGACATTGAGAGATCTAGAAAAGGAGTATCCCAGCTGGGCCTATGACAGGAGTATGAAATGCACAACAGCTCCTGTCACACTAAGGTGTGTTAAAAAGAAGGGAAAAAAATCCAACTACATTACAACAGTATTTATCCCATCTATACCCTCAGAGTTCTACCTTACAGCTCACACTGACTTCGTGTTCTCCCTTCCCATTCCAAGCAACAGGTCCTTAGAAAAAAACTCTATTACCCTGGCCAGCACTGCCAGTTAGATATGCCAACATTACTATTTTCTACCAGCTCCTAAACTTCAGAGATAATTGCCTTGTCTGTTAGAGAGGCAAATTATGTCAACTGGAGACAAATGCTTGAACTATAGCATCCCACTTACCTCAACCACCACCTCAAACACATCAGTGCGCCAGATCGCCTGCCATCCAGAGGGCTCCAGGACCTTCTCCAGGTACTCAGCTATGAATTGCTTCACCTCAGAAGCTTTGCAGTCAGCTAAAAAGAAATTGAACACAGTATATTTATGCAAGGAATGAAAGAAGTCTTTCAGATAACTGAAAAATGAAAGTCAACACAGTTGAAATGTTCCTCTGCCACCTCTAAAGCTGGACTTCGTTCTGTTTTGCTCATGATAACAGTCAGCATTTCTGCTGTTTCTCTTAGTATTGAGAGAGCTGGAGAATCATCTGATTTGTGCTTCTCTGGAAGAAGTGATCCAGTACTCAACCTTCCAGGTACTGAAGATTAGTGTCAATGGTATTAAATACATAACCTGTGCCTTATCTCAATCAGGCTTTCTACACACAAAAAAAAGTTCTAATAAGACATGCTAAAACAAGGCACAGAATTCACTATTAACACCTCTGCCTTTCCATCATTCAGATTTTATTAACTTTCATTAAAACCATTGCCTCCCAGTCGACCAGCTAGAGCAGCTGAGGTTACAGCATTGAAAGCATCTCACAGCTCAACATACAATTGACTCCACTTAAACTGGATCATTTAAACAGTCACTCCAAGAAAACTGGCACCACCTTCTTTTTCTACCATGAAGTTACTCACCCAAGATGTAATCCTGGTAAGCCCTAAACCGCTCATAAAATAAAAGATGTTCAGTGTGAAAAATATCTGGAAAGAGCACATTCCCATCTGGCACAGTCCTTCCCAGAGCAGTTCCTGCTTTGCCACGACTGCCATAATCACTCCAGGTGTCACCACTCCCGTCACTCTCAGCATCCTCCTGGTGCACAGCTGGGAAGAGAGGGAGCAAAGCAAAGCCCACACACTGTCAGTTCAATGCAGTCATCACTCACTCCTCTACTCTCAAAGAATTCCTGTTCAGATTAACATCTATCATGAACCTGCTTTCTACAACATACCTTAAATTATTCTTAGTGAGGGGACTATCCTACTTGGTTAATTATCTCTTCTCCAGAATATCAACCCTGTCCAAAAAGGGGATTTTCTCATCTGTCCCCACCTGTCCTGAGTCACAGTTATGCCAATTTACTCTGTTCTCTAGGCAAGATCTAAAACCCTAGCAAGGCATAAGTAACGCCTAAAAACCCTGCCTACATCACCCAGAGCTGGTACCAAGCAATAATCCAAATTATTTTGGAACATGTATAAAACCAGCTGATCCCACACACAACTGATGCTCAGGATTATTGAGCAAAGAGCCCACGTGTGTGTGAGCACAACCCATGATACAACTGCAGGTACCAGTCTCAGTTAAAGATGTGTTTTCACAGTTGCCCTTTCCTGTTCTACATTGCAAGCATTTTTTTAATACTTCAATAAACTAACAAATTCTCCACTAAGGAAATTCTAAGCAATATATTTAGCCAGAAAGGTCACAGTGTTGTAATTCCTAGTCAACTTAAATAGACATTGGCTGAATCTTTACTCTGAAGGGCTGGATGAAAAAACAAAACCTCTCCACATGAGTTCTCCTTACAAACTCAGTGAGCTCAGTTACTCTCCCAGGCCTGGTCACCTCTAAGTTCAGAAAACAGAGAGATGACCACAGGAAATCAAGTGTGATAACAGTTCAGGGGGTTTGGTTTTGGTTTGTTAATGTAACAGCTCAAGACGCCCTTATTGCTCTTAACTTGATTCTGTACCAATCCACAGGGCTCTGCATTTTCATTAGGCTGCAGTCTGACCTCTACTAGAATCTTAAAAGGGAAGGAAAAAAACCCCACTATTTCAAACACATCCTTCACACTTCAGGATGTATGATGGAAGACAGCACTTTTAACCTACCATTTGTTAAAGTTCTTACATATCTGGGGTCAAAATCAATAAAAACAAACCAGAACAAGTGTATGAGCCAACTACAAGTGTTTAGACAATTTTGCTTGTCTTTGCATCAAAACCATTGTGACACCGTGTAAAGAAGGGGAAAAGTGCTTTAAATGATCGAGTGTGATTTACGAAACATTGCTACACGTACACCTACCTGCCCACAACCAAATCAAACAACTCTGAGAGCAATAAATACCCCGTATGAGCCACAGGATGAATTCCAGAGCACAGCGTCGTGTCCCAGAACGAGCCGTTTAGTTCAGCTGGCTCCCTATTTTCACTCTGCCAGTCCATAAGCCAACACCAGGAATGACCCAGCACTGCCTGGCGATGCTCAAGGGACACTGAAAGCACCGATATTCCAAGGCCGGGCAGCCACTCCCAGGAAAGCAGTTTTTCCCGAAACTCTCCTCGTTCCAAACACACACGCACTCCCGGACGCCCACCCAAACATCCGCTGTGGGCGCCTGACACACACACCACAGCTTCACGATCAACAGTAAAAAACCCCACATTTCACCGCGTTTATTTGCCCAGCCATCCGTTCCCAGCCCGCTGCACAGGCCCGGGCCCCGGGAGCGAATCCCCCGAGCCCCACTCGGGGCAGCTCGGCCCCACCTGCAGCGCCCCGGGCCCGGCGCGGCCCTCCCGCTGCCCCGCGCTCGCAGCCCGCACCTGTCCCTGCCCGCCCGGCGCGGTCCGGCTGCCC
>VXBA01002086.1:154385-198956 GCA_013399895.1 Serilophus lunatus
GTCCGTTCCCCGGGGCCGCGGGGCGGGGCGGGGCGGGGCGGGGCGGGAGCGCTGGGGACCGCCGGGGACCGCCCTGAGCGATGGGGATCGTGCTTTGAGCGACAGGAGCTATTCCCTGAGCGATGGGGACCGAGGAACCGGGCCCGTTCTTGTCCGGCAGTGCCGGCGAGGAGCGGCGTTCCCCTCGCAGCCGCGCTGCCGGGGCTGCTCCGTCCCTGCCCACAGCGGTGCTCGGAACGGGACGGAGCAGCCAAGGGCGGCCGCGGAAATGAAAAAACACCCAACAACCCCCACTGTTAAAAAAACCCCACAACAACAACCCACCAAACAAATAAACAAAAAAGACAAAGGACACGACCACCAAAAACCCCAAACAAAACAGACAAACGAAAAGCAGGACGGAATTCTGTGAGCGCCTCCCCGGACAGCCCCGCTTTGGTTTTACCTGTGCACAAAACTCAGCCGATGGAAATGTTCCGCTCCGGGGTCTCCGCTCGGTGTCATGCCCCAGTTCTTCCCTTCAGGCCCCTCCGTTTTGA
The DNA here is from genome assembly GCA_013399895.1 of Serilophus lunatus. Classification (NCBI taxonomy): domain Eukaryota; kingdom Metazoa; phylum Chordata; class Aves; order Passeriformes; family Eurylaimidae; genus Serilophus; species Serilophus lunatus. The sequence continues at coordinate 154,925 of VXBA01002086.1, forward strand.
GCTCTGACCTCAAGCTCCAAGAGGGATTGAAGCCAAAATATTGTTCCCAAACAGCAGTGGCCACGAGAGGGCTGCCTCAGATTTCTGACAGCACGACCAAACACCTCGTTTGCTTTCCACACACCTCTTGCTTTTGCAGCAGCAGCAGCACAGTGTCCACAGCATTCCACGACCAGAGTGAACCAACAGCCCAAATCATCCCGACATCACCCGTGTCGGAGTTGCCATAGGTCCACTGAAATCAACCTTTGCCCATCGTAACTCCAGAAGAAAAGAGAATGTCTTAGTCCCCAGGATGTTTTTGCTGTATGCTGTCAGAATTTAACTATTATACTGAGCATGCATGCTTATCCATACTCTTCATCCCCATTGTCTTAATTAATTTTAATTTGTAATTAGTTATAAAATTACAGTTAAACAACTAAATCTCTCCCAATCGCTTTGTTTGTTTGTTTGTTTCAGAGCACAGCGTGTTTGTAAATAAAGTGTCATTAAACTGGCAAGTTCTAAGTGCTTCGTTAAGATACACTGGATTCAGGGACTCAGCAGGGCTCACAATGGCAAGGTTAGTTCTTTCACACTTGGGTGAAACACCGGTACAATATTGCAATCAGGACAATCCATTTACCTCTCTTTGTTCCGCTTTCAGAATAGCTGGGAGCAGATTGTTCCATTATATAAGAATTCCACAGTGTTCCGTTAATTATCCCCAGTCCTTTTAAAAGAGCTGTTTTACTGCAAAGGAACACAGTCCTGGCAGCAATTGCTATTGCAGGTATCATGGGCTGATCAAGCTCCATTTTGTTCAAAACCCCCCACTGCAGTTGTTTTCCTTCCCCTGACTTTGGAAGTAGAAGCACAGTCCTCTTACTGTTGGAAACCTTCGCTTTCCAGCCTGAATATGCATGCAGAGTGCAGACCATCAGTTATTTTCTTGAACTTAAACAGTTATTTTTCTCCCTAGAATGTTTACCCACCCAATTTATTATTGAGCCCGAATTAGTGTTTTCCTGAACCTCTTTTGGCAAGTCACAGTCTGTCTCCCTTTGCACAGCAGGCTTTCATTCACCTCAGCTCACTGGTTGCCCTTTTTTTGCACTTTTCTCCAAGCATACTTTTTTCTTGGGTAGGAGTGACCAGGTTTGTGTGAAGAGCAGAGGACTAGCAATACCTTACATGGAATGTTAACACTCCTGAGTTTAGGAGGAGGAAGAGAAGTATTTGTCCTCGATTCTGTACTCAGCTCTCACACTTTTGAATGGAATCTCATAGCTGTTGCTCCCATGAATGAGATGTGTGCACTTGAGTCACCCCTGGATGCTTTTAAAACCCCCAGCCTGATCATAAGCCCCAAATATATTTGTTCAGCTGCCTTCTTCTTGAAATATTGAAACAGTAAAGAGTGCTAGTAAGCACAACTCTGTGTCTTGAAATCTGAAATAGACTCCAAAACATGACACAGCAAATAGTTTGAAAATCACAGAATGTGATTAATGGCCTTACAGAAATGAAAGCAAGTGCAGTAACATAAAGCCAAGGAAATGCAGATAGGAACTAGTGTCTCAATATCAAATTATAATTGTCTTTTAGTACTTCACTAGTTTTAAATAAAGAAACACAATGGACATACAGACATCTCAGCTGAGAACACAGGCAATTTACAATTTACAATGGCTTAAAATAGAGTCTTCTTAATCATGTCCAACAATCATGTAAAAAGGCAACCCTTAGTTACAAATAGAATCAAAAGATCAAATTATTTTATTACATACAATGAAATAATTTGTTAGCCAATTTAAGTCTTAGAAATAAGAAAATGTCTGTGAAATGCATGGAATAAGCAGCTGAGACAAGCCAGCAGAGATGTGATAATGATGGGTAAGAAGCAACAAATATGCACAAAAGTACAAAGAAATCCAGAAAGAGACTGCTACACGAGACAGTAAAACATTTCCTCATCTTGGTACACAATTTCTTTGTTGCCATAGCAATCACTTTAGTCTTTCTAGGCCTCCATCTGCTCACTATAAAATGCAGATAATATTTTTTACTGTATATGTTTCAGTAATTCATTTGCAAACCACTTTTATGGCAGGGGATGAATGGTGTCACATAACTGTAGATTGTTGTTAATTAGTTGGCTTATTATATATTGGGTTATATAAATTACGTTCTTTGACAGGTGTTGCATCTATCTAGATTTCCTTTTGTAGCATATAAACCTAAACCTAAAAAATTTTAATCCAATGGGAAAATAGGTTAAATTTTGAAAACCTGTTCAGTTTGCTTCCTTCAAAAAGTCAAATCCAGTTATATTTTTATGGACTATTTTGGAGTCTCACATGTGAGTTTTCATCCAAAACTGGCTGGCCTTAGAATTTTCTTAGAGACACCGTATATTTAAAGAAAAAAAACAAGTAGTAGCATTGCACATTTGAAAATTTTCTTTTTTACAGACCCTTCTTTTCTTGCAATTCACATAAATTGCTTCCAAGATTTTTACTGCTGAGTGTTGAGGTTTTTTTAACCACAACTATGCCCGGTATTGCTAACTCCTTAATTTTCAGAAGTGCAAGTTTCAGCTGACTGACTTTGCAAGCTGAACCTTGTTTCCTCTTATCAAGGAGGTGGTAACAGATTTTAGCCTTTTTCCTCATTGCAGAGGACGCTGCAGTTCTGTTTTCAGGATCCACTGAAGAGCAAAGTAACATGCTCTACGAGACCCTGCTTGGAGCAGGGACGTTGGATTAATGACCTCCACTGGTCACTCCCAACCTTGCACAATCCATGATTCTCTGAAAGTGCTTCAGTAGGAGTAGAACTAGGTCCACCTGAGAACTCATCTAACTCAGGGGGGCTTTTTTTCCCCTCTCATTTTTTTTTCTTTTTCATTATTTCAAATATATTGAGACATATCTGCCTCTCAGCCATTCTTGCTTCTCAAGGAACATTCAATCTATATATATTGATTTACAGAAGGAATCTACATAATGGTGGAAAATTCAAGTTCATGCAGAGTGCCTGGCTAATGCTCACGTACAGCAGAAATATTATTGATCATGCTCCCTTATTATTGGGTGGGTCCTTTCTCCAAATACTCATTTCTCTGGAGGAAGGCCTTAAAAAATCCTTTTGAAATGCTTCAAAGTTGTCAAGGACCCCAAAAGAATAAAGCAAGTCTTACACAAGGTGTTCCTCAATTAACTGCAGAGATACAATAGGAACACAGCCCATAACAAAAGGTTTTCTTTCTCTGGAGACTAACAATAGGCAGGCAGATGTTAAAATTGAGAGTTGATGGGAATAAATAGAGACCTTGGGCAAAACCAGAAATTGTAAACAGGCTTCAGCTTTATGACTAATACTATGAGATTTATATATATTCTCTTTTATGAGAAGGAATGATGTGTTTTGCACTATTACTGTCAAAATTTTCACTGGCATTAGTAAGAACAGGTATCATGGCCATCACTGGCCCCTTAATTGCCTCTCCCTCTAAAGCTGCTGACCACGTTTTTGAAATGATAGCAAAGATGCTGTGATTAAATATAAAGAAGAAATCACGATAACTGCAAAGGCAGAATGCAACAAATAGTTAGGCATAATTATGTCAGGAAGAAGATATGCTCGAAAACAATGAAAATCACTTTCACTAGTTATTTTGCATGATCATTGCACCTCTTCATTCACTGTAAACAAAACAAAATCAGATGTACCAATGATGCAAAAGAATGCAGCTGTTGGTGACGGCAAATGTTGTTTTGATCGACGCTTCCTTTAGTTTCACTTAAAATTTGAACACTGCTATTTAAAAGCAATTCTTCTATAATTTTGTGATAGTTCAAGAACCTAGGTTCTTTTTTCCAGAGGACAGCTGTGTCGTTATCTTGACAACTAATGTGTAGTAATGACGGATTTGGGGTCTTAAAAATTAGCTGCTAAAGTGTGTTGGAAAAGAGACCAATTAGCCTGAAGTGATTTTTGACAAGCACTTGTCAGTGGGCTTACGATTGTCTTAACAGATGGTGGTTTGGAAGGCTGGAGCTCCCTGAAATGTACTCCTTCCCACTGGTAGTCAGAGCAGTGAGAGACAGCCAGTTCATTTTGGAGCATTAGAAGCCAGAATAAAGCCTGCAGAGTACACTAGACTTGTCTGCTTTCTTTCCTGTTCTTGTCTTGCTTTTCTGTGCTCTGCAATCTGCTTAGCAACTTGTACATAATCATTATAATTTTACTATGTGCTCCATAAATGTACATGTATAGTAATGATGCAACATATAACTACATACACAGTTAAATGATAAAGCCTATTCCTTTTTCTAGTGAAATTCTTAAGGTATTTTGGAATTTTAAAAATATGTTGAAGGTCTTTTAGGAAAAAAGTGTTTTGTACAAAAGACAGGTTTTCTGCTTGATGCAGTGGGTACTGGGATACATTCCAAGGTCCACAGTTTATGAAACAATGGAGTATGTTACTCAGTGATCCCTAACACCTGCAACCTATTCAATTAACAGAACAGCTTTTATCAATAAGAAGCTTTTTTTCTCCTCCAAAACATCAAAACATGTTTTGGTTATTTAGTGAACCGTTATAATTATTAAGTTGTATAAAATTAAGTATTCTTTTTCCTTTGAATTAACTCTTTAGTTTTATCCAAACCGATTTCCCCTCTGGTGGTCCTTGAAATAGCTTCAAATCTAACCTCCCTGTTTCAAAACAGGGGTCTATTTATTTATAAAATAAAAATTATAAATTTAAAAGTCTTTGAAGCCACTGCATTTCTTTCATTTGTACACAGCCCCACTCTGTAATAGTGACTATAATAAGGCACAGATTTCCACCAAGATGGAAAGTGTATCTTGTCCAGCTAAAAATAAAATAAATCCCAAGTGCTTGATCATTTTTATGCTTTTTTTTTAGATATACCTGTTTTGTTGGGAGCAGAGAAGAACACTGTGTGCTGATGAGAATCCATTGCTATGTCTGTACAGTCAGGCTTCTTCACAAACTAACTAGAGATTGTCTTTAAAATAGAACTGCTGCTAATGAACAGTCTCCCTTGCTAACTTCCCTGCTCACCTTCCAGCATAGGAAGAACACATAGAAAACACCCAGCACTGCAAGCAGACATATAAGTAAAAATCCCCAATGCAAAAAATAGTCTTAACTATATTAAAAGTGTGCAAAGCCAGTAATTTTGCAAGTCCTCCTCAACCATAACATTCTGTAAGTAACACTGTACTGTATAATGGGATCTCCACAGGCTTAATCCAGCTCACAGCTTTACCTGCCATGTACAGCCACCATCACTAGGCAACAATGCTTACAGGGAATGCAGAAGCAGCTCAGAACCAGGGTCAAACCATCCTTACCCCCACTCGTGGGGCCTAAAATACCTTATTTGCACCACGAGTCTGATTTCCCAGATCATCAAACACTTGTTCTCCACTGTTCCATCTAGCATGGGCAATGTTGAGAAAACACTGAACAGCATATACCATAAACCAAATATTTTAAAATAGAGCCTTCAAAGTTTGCTTTTCAAGTTCTGTCTACCTTATGTGGCCATTTGAAATTATAAAGAAGACAGAGACAGCTTCTAAGGTTCTACATTCATCTCAGCCAGAAGGGTGTGTGAATTGAGTGCTTTGGATTATGCACACTGAAAGGGAGTGGGTCACTAAATGCCCTGGTGACAAATAAAGTGTCTCTAACAGGTGGAAAGGCCCAACCCAGCATATAAGTAAATAAAAATTCTTCTCTTACTGGCACAAAGGCAATTCCATTTAAACTAATACCAATAAAGACAACATTACTTGTTCTGTTGCAGTTCTATGAAAATAATGTTAATAATTAGATAGCCGAAGCTCCTAATTATTAAATTTTATTTCTTTTACTACTTCCTTTTAAACACCCTCTTCTGATATCATTGTTCTCTGAATAGGATAGTTGATATGCTATTTGAAATGAAGGGCAACTTAATAACCAAGAGTGTTCCTGAGATAAAAACCTCAACCTCCTACATGCTGGACAGTGGTCTCATCTGTTTTTGGAACAAAGCTTTGGGGAACCAAACAATAAAAATCCAATTAAAGCTGCATTAAAACACACACAGTAGAGGGTGGCCCAATTCCCACAGCACCTGTTCAAAGAGCTGGTGCTGCAGGGAAGCATGAATGTGCTCAGCTGGGTGGGATTGCTGGCAGCAGGGTATTCTCAGTGGATGAAAACCTTTTCTTTGTGTTCATGATGGTGCTGATGAATAAAGGCTGGCTGACTTTATTCATGCCCATCTCCTCTCTCATCTTTAACGTACTAAATACACAGCTTCCTGCTAGACAGATAAAACTCCATCATCCCCAGTGTTGTCCAAAAAAGCATCTTTTACTAATGTCTCTCTGTTATCAAACACTCTGCAGCACTCATAACTGCCCCACTAACATGTGCTTGTCACTCACCTTTTAATCCCACGCTACCTAACTCTACCCACAGCAGGGCAGATGTTCCTGTGTCGTCAGTGGCAACAGTACATTAGTCACCAGTACCATGGTGCCCTGCATGACACACCAGCTCCTGTTTTCCTGCTGAAGTCTGGAGGAGTGAGCCTCTTTCAGCAGGCACTGAAATACAGCAGACAGCCTGAAGTCTTTGCAGGAATATCATCAATATGCTTCTAATAAATGGCCTCAGTGAGAGATCACACTTTTGACAAGACAACGGACAGATTTTCTCGAAGTCTCCGAGGAAATGTAAGAGACTTAATTCCCCATCTGTGGTGCTGTCCAGGAGTTAACACCAGTACCTAGACAGACCTTTCACCTCTGAGAAGATAAGGCTGAGAGAGGCAGGGGGAGACAATGCTTTCAATTCAGAGCTCTGTTAGTGATAACGGGAAAAGATTTTCTTTTACTATATCAAACAAATCTGTTCCAAAATGGAATATCCCATATACATACATTTGCTTTCTTTATGCCTCATCCATCCTGATCTTTAGCTATTTCCTTAAATCTATCAAGCATTATTCTCTACGCAACATACAGCCTGGCTTTTCAAAACACATAGTAGATTGTATATTACTGTACTCATCACTTGCCAATTAGCCTGGTAAAAACAACTTGTCACAACTCCTTGCCAGAACTGATACATACTTGGGAATGATAAAAAACAGTGCTCTTAATAAAAGGCCTGGACTCAATCTGGTTATTTTTGATGTTAATCACACTGCAATGGACTTAAACTGTACTGCATGGGAACCAAAAGGTCTTGCAGAAACTTGTTTAGCCAGGACAAAACTCAAGGACAAAGCATGCAAGTGGGAGCTGAAAGACCAAAACAGTAGCACAGATGCAATGAGTTAAAGTAGGCAACCTCCACAGATTGCACAGTAAACAATTCAACTTCTTCAGCATTAATTTATCTTGATATCTAATTTATCACAACAACAATAAAAAAACAGAATTTAATGGAAAACACAATGAATGCAGTACAGAATAACACTAAGAGGTTATGCTTCTAATATAATCAAAATCCTTTATCTCAAACCTTGTCACTTATCAGTCACAGCAGGAGAATGTTTCAGTTAATGCTTCAACCTTGCATTTTGCTTCAGTGACAACTGACAGTCCTCTTGCCCAGTGTTCAACTGCTCCAACAAATATTTTATAGATATTATATATTATGCTCTAATATATATTATATAATGAGCTTTTATATAAATAGCACTTTTATATTAATAAAATGTCACCAGATATGAAATGTCAGCTGGTGCTGTACCTCTGTCTGTGGCCTGTGTAGAAAGCAGCTTGCCTGAGTACTGCATTTAACACTCACTGTATTTTACACTTGACTGGCCTCCTTCTAGTCAGTTGACTAGTCCAGTTGATACATAAACTCCTGAATAAAACACTATATGATTTATTGTCCAACCTTTTTGGAAGCGACAGTGATTGGGTTTTCAATGATTGGCACCACCTAGATAGCCAAAGTCTTAATCTTTCTGACTTTGGCACTGCAACTTTAGGTTGGTATTTCTTTGTTGACCTGCAGCTTCCTTTGTACAAGATATTCCTGAGTAAGGGTGCAAAATATATTTTGCAGTGAATCCAACTATATCCATCAGTGTGACTGTTCCTGAAGTGAAATAGAAGAGGTAACATTTGCAGAAAACAGCCATTTACTGAGAAATGAGACATGTTTTCCAAATTTATACTTAAAATAATAAATAAATTGTGGCTACATATAAATAAATACTCACAGGCTTTGTCCTCTGTGTTACTGAATGTGAGGAAAAGTTGTAGCCAGGACAGAAATTCACTAGTAAGTCATAGACCACTTCACATACATCTTCCAGCTCTGAGATGGACGGTGTGTCTGTGCAGCACATGTCACTGCACTCTGACAGTGCACTGCTGACACCCAAGGCAGGTTGGCAGTTGGTAGCTGGAAGCTGCACAGAAAGGAAAGGCTGGAACTCTATAGCTGAAGAAATCCATCACCATAACTACACTGCTTCTCACCTTTTTTCCTTCTTCTCCCCGCATAAGATACTTTATTATTGAGTGTTCCACGCAGGTTAGAATAAAAGCAGCATGAGAAGAAATGCTTGTTTTTTTAAGTGGGATCCTGATCTAATTAGGTCATCTGAGGATAGAAGTAGATCCTTCAAAACATGACTGTTTTGTTGGAATCAAAGCAGATGGAGGCACACAGACTACTGAAGCAGCAGCTGGAAAAGGCAGCTGGTTCATTTAAAGCAGGCAGCAGTGCTGCTGTTTTTAGGTAGCCTTTAGCAAGCTGGAACTAGAATGGAGACTGCTCAGGATTTGGTGATTTGCCCCTGCAGCTGAGAAAAAAGGCTGTTCATGGAACATCTCTCCTCACACTTCCTTAAGAGTAAAGTTTGTACAAGATTTTGCATAAGAAAATGAAGGTGCTCTCAGCATATCAAATTATGATAGCTAATTAAAAAATAAGACTATGGCCATAGGGAATAAAACAACTCTACATTTTCTTAGTTTCATGTCACAGATGACTGTGTAGAAAAATATTTTAAGATGACACCTTCTGTTGGTTTATTACCTCTGAGCTGCTGATTGCAAAGAATTTCATCCATTGGGCATCTCTGCTTCTATGAAAAGTTCCTGTGGAGTCACCACCTCTGCGTGATGACTAAAGAAGAGAGTCCTAGGAGGGAAAAAAAACAAAAAAAAACCATAGTGTAAAATTGTGATCATCAGGCATCTTGGTCCATCTGAAAGTCAGACTGTGGGTTTTGAAACACTTGAATGTAGAACCAGACAGGAGACTTAAAATCCAAACACCTCCTTGATGTACCTCGAAGCACCTTCCTCCACCTCAATGTATCTACTTCTAAATTACCTTCCTTCTCTTCTCCTCTCTGACGTGTCATATCTTGATCCATCTGGGATATTACCTGAACACTCCAATTGTCATTGTTTAACTGTACTCCCCAGTACCTTGAAAGATCCATCACTGGAAAGGCCCAAAGCATTTGTTGGCCTGAGCACACAGCACTGCAAAGGGCTCAGGTCATGGAATAGTCCCTCCAGGTTTCCTAGGTCACCATAATGTAGATGCCTCAACCATGACTGTGCATAATATTCTATGAAATTCACTCTTTCAGCTACACATAAGCTGGCAGGAGAGGAAGCAACACTTTCAAACTCTGGTTGCTAAATTCTCAGTTTTGAGTTTTCATTATTTTCCTTGCAAAGAAATTTGTGTTGCCTGGATTGTATATCACTGAGGGGAAACCTAAAGAACTGTTGCATCCTCACTGTTCCTAATTAGCAAGTCAGCATTTGAGCTGTGCTTGTTCAGATGCTGCTGAATAGGATGGAATTTTAGGAGACACAAACATGCTTTGGGTTCTTATCTTAGTTTTATGGCTTTTATATTCCCAAGAATGTATGCTTAACTTTCAGCTATCCTTTTAACTTTAAGGCTGATCTCAACAGGGAAAACAGAAGTAATGCTGTTTCCATCACATGATTTTCCCTGAGGATATTGAAACAGATGTCCCTTGAGTTGACATAAGCACGTAAATTGTGCAGGAAACAGGAAATACAGGACTACACTGCCAAGGAAACAAATACATTAAAATTTCGTTAATTCTATTAATGCTCAAGAGCTCATTCTGGAGAAGTTTAAGTGCACACAACACAAATATTAAAGAAAATCTTATTTCTAACAGTTAAAAACTTACTGAATATACAAACGTGTAAGTAAATACACATGTTCATTCAAAAGAATTTACTTTGTTTCCCATTCTTTTTCATTTTATTACACTGGAATTATTCTATTAATCTACTACAGTCTAGTAGGAAAAGATTTTACTGCTTTGTCATGAAGCTGCTTATTACATTGAGTTGTTTAGGATTGTTTGTACCCTGTTCTAGAAGAGTTAGGCTTCAAATTTTAATACAGCAAATTTATCATCTTTCTTACAAGCAAGATGAAAAATTAAATTTGATGGATCTCCAGGGCTAAGGGGAACTTTTCCAAGGATTAAGGAAGAAGGAACTAAGAACATGAAGCAAGACACAGTCTGGGTAACTGTTTTTTGCAATGCTCTGGTCACCAATACATTGTCAAGAGAAATTTTTTTGAAGTCTGTCCAGCTCTGAGTGCAACCAAAGAACATATAGTCTTCTGTTGTGTGCTTGCAGCCAAGAGAAAAAATGGTGATGATATCCTTTGATCTGGCAACATAAATGAAACTGCCTAAGTGACATACTGATGCAGGATGGGAAGGACACAAATGTCAAACTGCTGAACTGGTAATACAGGCTACCATTAATAACGGGTGAAACTGCTGAATGACTCCAGAAGGAGCAAAAGGAAACAAAACTACTTGTAGTGCCTACAATATAGTTTGTTATGATACTTCTCAATGCTGATATAATTTTGGTGTAACTTTGAGGCAGTTGCCAATGGGATAAATATTTTTGGCACCTTATTGCCATCCAATTATCCAAACCAATTAATTGAATTGTATTTCAAATCTCTCATCTATATTCATCAAAATCACAAGTCTTACTTCTTGACAAGAAAGCTCACTATATTTGGATGAATATGGAGTCAGAGACAGTGTGATGTGGCAATCATGACATCCCCTGAAGTGCACAACACAGAGCAGAACCAAATCATCCTGGCCTGGCCCCCATTACCTCCCTGATACTGCATTCTTTTTTACTTGTGAGCACAATAGAACTTCATTAAGCAGCAAATCACATTTGAAGTGGATGGAAACCAGTTTATTGGTGTCCGAGAAGGTGATAATGTGGCTCATCAAGAAGGGAAGAGACAGCAGTTTGCTTTCTTTGTGCTCTTAAGGAAGTAGGACATCAACTTTAAGCTCTAGCCTGCCTTTACAAGTGCCTTAAAACCAGGCTGAGATGAGTAATCAGCGGTTGCTATTGAGACCTACACCAAATCTTGCTATTCCACAAGTCACATTATTCATAGGACAGAAATGTAGTGAAAGTTTCTTTACTGAAGAAAATGTCTAATCAGTAAATGGTAGGTAATGCTGTGTACTCTGAAGTAGATGCTTTTTCAATGACACAGAACAAATAGGTGTCCAAATAGGTGTCTTTCTCTGCATGTGTGGGAACAAGAAAAATTATGCTAAAGTGTGAATTGCATCATATGCAGGAAGATTTCTACAAAACATGAAAAAAATTAGGGCAATCAGTATGCAAGTAAAACCCTGACTGATAAAGGTAAAAGGTTAATAGGAAATGATCCTGGCAGAATTTAGTTTTTCCCATTAATTTAATTAGGATCGGCTCTGACAGCAGAATTTGATTTTCTGGTTGATAAAGCGGTATATGCAGTCTCTCAGAGAGTCCAAAGGCGTTCCTCTTTTCCTGGCCAAGGAAGATTTTTCTCTGTCAAATACCAATCCCTCATAGCAAGAAGATAGTTGACAATAATCTCCAAATAGTAAATGGGGTTATTAGCAAGTAAATATGTTGTCAACATTTGCAAAACTACCAGTGCATAATTCCTTATAAGTAAGTGGAGGTTCCAGCTATGCTTTCATCCTCTTCACTGAAATGTGCAACACTTCCCTTCAGTTCACTCCAGAGCAAAGCTTCAATACCAGCCAGCCTGTAGCATTACAAGGAAACTGCCCCATATGTGAAATCTAAGGACTAAATCTAAGTATCTTTCTAAGGAACAAGAAGTAACATTATGTATACTATGGTATTTGGCAAAAGGCACAACAATTTAGCTTTGAGTTTAGATTCAGGCAAAGATTCGATGTAAATGTATTTACTACCTCACTTAATCATACTGCAAAGAAGACACCAGCTGAGAAGGTCTTGTGCATCCTCTGGCTCAACAGGCTTTTCATCCAGCTGGGCTGTATCCTCTCTCCATGGGGTTGCCCAAGTCTTTTTGGAAACTGAATATGGCCTGTTCTGGGAAAAGGGTTATCCATCTGTGGTGTGGGAAAAACATTCTGTTTCTCTATCACTTCTCTAAATATACTCACCCACATATGCTAGAATCATGAGAAACAGCATGATTCAGACAGATCTCCAAAATCACTGAAGGAAGTCTTATGGAAAGGAAAACAATTATTAGGAAATCACAAGGAAAAAAATTGACATTTCAGAACACGTCAGTATTCGTATGCCTTGGAAAACACTATTTTCTTGGGCTACTATTATTCCTTTTTACCAGCTCTAATTATTCATGTCTCTTGCTCCAAGGATTGGAAAAAGATCAGGACAAAATATATCTTCAGAAGATTATGATTCAGTCTTACACAAAAACATTTTATAAAGAGTATTTTATTTTTACTTCATCCTGCCAAGATCCATTAATCAGTGTTCTCCCTCTGGGACAGACTTCCTGGACAATGCAGCCAATGAGGTACAGCTCTCTTCACTTCCTTGTGCTTACTTTAAGATTTTTTTCCCTTATGTGTGCATTTATCTACACCACCATAACATATATTTTGAAGTAAAGTGAAACTTTTCTCCTAAGAATGAATGTTCTTTAAAGAAAATCAACATAGTACAGTAAAAAAGACAGTAACCCACAGGACATGAAAAAATCTTTTTCAGGGAAAAAGGAAATGCTTGAAGTCTGGATTTTAAAGCTTGCTGTTCTGAGGATGCTGCCCACCCAGTGCACACTTGGATCTGCTGCCTGCAAGGGTGTCTGGGCAACACTAGTACAAGTCTTCAACAATAAGTCCCCCAAATGCAGAGTTGTAGACTGATGGTTCATGTTTTTAGGAATAGTTTTAAGAGTTTCAGACATCATCCTTGTCAAAGCAGAATAATAAAGGAGTATCAGAAGGCAGTAAAGGTAGTTATTATGGGATTTGTTGATAATCTTAAAATCTCTCAGGAAGTAAAATTCTACAAAACCTACTTCAAATAAATTGCACAAGTGTACATGCTTCAAAGTGAGCTGCTGTAAAATTACTTTACATTAGAGGATTTAAAGAATATAGCAATTAATCCTTAAAGAAAAAATTCTCACATGTTTTCCTGAGGATATTTATTTTTTCTCCTTTGTGTCTATTTTTTCTCCTTTGTGCCTCTTTTGCCTTTTATATTCCACAGGACAATCAGATAGCAGTAATTATCAACAAGCTTGATCCTGCCCAAACTAAAGTGAATGGAAAACTGCCAACTGGGCTCAAAGGAAAGTGAAAATAAATCCCCAAATTAGGCAATAATAATAATCACTGTGGTAACACGCTAAGGCTTCAGTACTCCTTTCACTTTTTTTTATGTGGCTTTCCTTATTTGCTTTAGGAAAGAAATGATAAGAGGGACATGTAAAACAAGTATTTTGCTCATACACATTGAAATGCAGATGCCATTTCTGTCTCTGGACTGTCATAAACAGAGAGGCTGTATCATAAGCAGTGTAAATTGCAAAATATCCTCAGTGGAGCTCCTGATTTATAGAGATTAACTGGCCTGGAATTTATACTTCCAACATTGACAAAGGCTTGATATTTCCCTCTGAGGAAAACGCCAGTTCACTGTTGTCCTGAGAATACATGCTCCACCTCAGACAAACATTAGAAAAGTTATTCAGCTGCTCCTGTTGTCTTACCTGATGTCCATTTCAATAGTTCTCTTTAGAAATTTGCTGTAAATGCTTCTAAACCTGTCACTTCAAACTACCTATTTATGCAAGTCTTCTATAAAATTCACCACGTGTGAAAAGTTGTCTGAATTAAGGGAAGATTATGTATCGTTTTTCAGCAAGTTCTCTTGTCTTTTAACGATAATGGGGCCATAGTACTGCAGGCAGCACATCCCAGAAATACTTAGAAATACTGTGCTCCTGCAAATTTTGTGAAAACGAACAGCCAGGCACAGCAGTGAGCCCTGGATAGCGCTCCTGAGGAGGGAAGGGCTGAAGAGGCCCCAGGCAGAGCCCAGCAGAGGCAGAAGATGGATCATCTGGGGTGGTCAAACACAAGGGAGAGAGGGCAGAGAGCCCCCCAGACACGGAGAGAGCAGAGATTATCTGAGAGGTCTACGGGCCATGGGAAAGAGCTGCAGACACGGTGTAGGGCGTGAACCATAGGAACAGGGCGGGCAAACGAGACTGTGAATGAGGAGGAGACTGGGAGAGGCTCTGCAGGGACTGGGAGGGACCAGCCCGCGGGCAGCAGGAGCGGGGCTCTCGAGCCGCAGCCCCGAGTAGAAGTTGATGTTGGTCGCGAGTGGATTGTGCTGCTGCATCCCCTGCCCCGGAGCGCCGCGGCAGCGCTCCGACAAGTTTTGCCGCACAGGCGCCGTCCCAAAACCGGGCTGGGCTGGGCAGGGCAGAGATGGGCAGAGCAGAGCACAGCTGGGTTGGGTAGAACTGAGCCGGGCTGGGCTGGGCTGGGCTGGGCAGCGATGGGCAGAGCACAGCAGAGCTGAGTGGGGTAGAACTGAGCCAGGCTGGTCTGGGCACGGCTGCACCGCCCTCCCACCGCCCCCGAGCCCAGCGGGGCAGTGCGGGGCAGGGGCGGTGCCGACAGGCAGAGCCGGAGCCGGGCAGCGCCGCGGGCTCTCCGCCGGCACCATGGGCCAGGACGGGCCGTGGCTCAACCTCTCCGGCAGCGCCTGTGGGGCGGGCGGGCCCTTCCCCGCCGGCACGGCCGCGCTGCTGGCCGCGCTCATGGGGCTGCTGGTGCTGGCCACGGTGCTGGGCAATGCCCTGGTCATCCTGGCGTTCGTGGTGGACCGGAGCCTCCGCACGCACGGAAACTTCTTCTTCCTCAACCTGGCCGTCGCGGACCTGCTGGTGGGTGAGTTTCGGGGCGCCGCGGGGCGGGGGCTGCGGTCCGCCCGTGTCACCGCCCGGCTCTGTCCGCAGGCGGCTTCTGCATCCCCCTCTACATCCCCTACGTGCTGACGGGCGAGTGGAAGCTCGGCAGGGGCTTGTGTAAGCTGTGGCTGGTGGTGGACTACCTGGTGTGCACCGCCTCCGTCTTCAACATCGTCCTGATCAGCTTCGACAGGTTCATCTGTGTCACCAGAGCGGTAAGGGCTGGGCGGAGGGGGCGCGGCAGGGGCTCCGAGGCTGCCCGTTCGGGAAGGGTTTGCTTAGGTCACCTGGCTCAACCCGCCTTGAACCTCTCTCACACCACACAAGACAAGCAGTTGCCCTCGGCTCTGGAAGTGGTTCTGGGAGAGATCGGCTTCGGCAGAAAACGCATTTAGAAATGCTTTAGAAACAAGGGCCGCATATACAGAGGGAACAAGGTGTACTTATTTCCACCCCAGCTGCACCTTGGATAAGCTCAAGACTATTTCCCCCCCTGCAACGGTCCATAACCCTCAGAACATGGAAATGCACCTGTTCCCAACTCACAGCCTGAGCCAGCTCAGGTGCAGCACAAGGCAGAGAGATCTCTGTGTACTGAGGGAATGAGACAGATACAGCTGGGTATGGTTCACAAGTGGCAGAACTGTGCCTCAATCATGCACATGGGTTACCAAAAAATGAAGAGTAGACTTTGCAAAATCAAAAGCCAACTTCATTTTCATCTCAACCATACAGCCTCAAAGTATTTTGGATGGTTTTACCTGCTGATAGGTTATGCAGACTTCTAGGTTATGTTTCAGTCCCACTCCACCCACATTTCCTTAAAATGTTCACTTTGCTTCATTGCCTGTTCTAAATCACAAAAAGCAAAAAAAAGAAGCTGTAGAATCAATTCAACACTTTATATGCACTTTGGTGTTTCACCAACTTCTTTTTGGAGAGGGAGAAATAAAGAGATTAATTCTTAAAACAGTCAACACTCAGAATTCCTTTATTTTCTAGGTTCTGAATTAGCCATAAACCAATCTCTCATGACTATGCACACAGTATAAATATAAAAAACTAGATGGTTTCAGAAACAGAAAGGGAAACCGGTCATAATAAATGAGAAAAATCATCCACTTGAAAAATATGTCAGACTGGTCCCTCATATAAAAATCCCTCCCCCAGCAAGAGTACAGAAAATGCCTGTTGGGTTAGGGCAGTGTAAGAACATATGAACAGGAATATCTGAAGTTCCAAATTATTCTCTCAATGCAAATGGTAACTCCATACCAGACTGCACCTGAAATCATTAGTAGTTTTGTCTAGGATTGCAAAATCAGACCCAATTCAGACAAATTCAGGATTCCTCAGCTGTGGGGCTGTTCTACCAGCACAGCACTGGCTGTGGAGATCAAGATCCATCGACTGGGGCAGTAAACATGAATCCTATACAGAATCCAAGCTGGAGAACTTCATATTCCAAACACTGTGTAGCCACACCATGAAATGTGAAGATTGAATTCTAACTCACTATATGAATGTTTGTCCAGCACACCAGGGAATTAGAATGCTGAGCAGCAGATGATCTTAAGATTCTGATGAATTCTATTGCTGATATGGCTTACTAACTCAGGGCTACTGACTTACTACTTACTGCTTTTGCACCTTAGCTTTTCTGTTTTCTAAATAACAGAAATTACTCTTCCTGTAAAGAACTTTGCAGACCACAATACTCCATCTATACATCTTACTTGCACATAGGAATTCTGCAAGTACTTCATGGAAGAATGAAATTAAGTATACCAAACGGAAAAAGATGTTATAGATTTTGTGTATGATTTTCACATTAAGAAAAAAAGAAAAAAAAACTGGCATGAGTGTTCTGTGAATTCAAGTCCTTATATGTATTTCAAGTTAAATTATTTAAAAATTCTAAGTAAGTGAATTATGATGGGGCACGTTTGTAACCATTCTGTAAACAAGTATCTGAGCTAATGCAGTTGAATATGAAGCAACAAATTCTAGGGATAGCAGTGGTTATTTGCTTTGAAAAAGACTTGCTGTTCTAGCATTTAAGATGTGATGCACTCTCAGAACTCATCCAGTCACCTTGACAACACCTTGACAAGGTTTCTTAGAATGGATGTCTCAGAAATAACTTTTCTGTGGTATCAGTAAGCTTGTTATAGCCATCATCCCAAAAACAGTCTGTCACCAACCCTCTCAAGTGACAGGATCATAACCCAAGGTAGTCACATTAAATGTTTGAGGCACTTGTAATGTATGTGACTTAACTTTTCTCTCTCAGGTCAGTTACAGGGCTCAGAAAGGGATGACCAGAAATGCAGTACTGAAGATGATGACTGTATGGATTGCTGCTTTTCTTCTCTATGGTCCAGCCATTCTCAGTTGGGAGCATATTGCCCAAAAGAGCATCCTTCCTGAAGGAGAATGTCATGCAGAATTTTTCTACAACTGGTATTTCCTGATGATTGCCTCTACCTTTGAATTCTTTACACCTTTTGTCACTGTCACGTACTTTAACTTAAGCATTTACCTCAACATCAGGAAACGCACATCCCTCAGAAATGAAAACCTCTCACCTGGTCAAGAGGACTGTGAAATGAGCTTCCAGGGGGAAAAAAGGCAACATACCCTATTTTTTGTAAAAACAGCTAACAAACACAAGAAGACAGCCAGCACCCTTTTTCCCCCAAGAAAGACTTCAAGGCTTCAAGCCTCAGCTGAGCTTGGCAGACAGTCATTAGATGTGAATGCCAATCCCGACCTTCCACCCCTCCAGGCAGAAGTCAAGGCCAAGCCCCACAGGAATGGTTTCTACAAAGCAACAGAAAGCATTTGCAATGCCACCAGCAAAGTGGACATTGCCAACACTGTGGCAAACAGATTCAGACTTTCCCGGGATAAAAGAGTAGCAAAGTCTTTAGCCATTATTGTCTGTGTGTTTGGTTTGTGCTGGGCTCCATATACACTTCTGATGATCATCAGAGCAGCTTGCCATGGGCACTGTGTGCACTATTCACTCTACGAGATTTCATTTTGGCTCCTGTGGGTGAACTCAGCCATTAACCCTGTTCTATACCCACTGTGTCACATGAGCTTTAGGAAAGCCTTTATAAAACTCCTGTGTCCAGGGAAGGCCAAAATTCATCCTCACCTTTTTATGTGAAAAGTATGAAGGCTGACAATTAGTACACCTTGCTTTTGGTGGGAGCACCAAAAAGCAAATATTACAGTACCTGCAAACATTAACTGCACTGTGCATTTTATGGAATACTGGCAAGAAGATACTAATGTAGATATTTATTAATATATAAAAACACAGTCATTTATGTAGCTGGAAAAATCACAGTAATGAAAAGAAAGGTAATTTCTCAAAGCTCTTTGGGAAATTACACCAACAGTATTATTTTCTGGTAATGGTGCACTAGCACTGAAGTGCCGAAAGGGGAATAAAACATTCATGGCCAACATTTAGTCACTTTTAATAACTGCAAATATTGCTGGTAAGTAATTTCATAAAGCATTAATCTGTGATATCTTACCCCAAACCCACTGTAAGACACCAAGGGTCTCCATTGTTAAGTGTAGGATGCTTTTCCCTCCCACACTTAGCAACAAACCAGACAAGATCATGACCAATACAAAAACCTAAGAACTGGTGTCCAGGACAAGCACGGGACAGCAGGTGCCAGAATAGTGATGTTACCAGAGAAGCTGAGCAACTGGAGCAGGTAAGGGAGCTCTGATTTGAGGGAAAAGCTGATTGAGAAATAAAACAGTAGAATATTCCATAGAATCAAGTCCAGGAACAGAAGTATAAAAGGGTTTTGACCTTTGTGATAGGAGATGTGAGAATCAGTCATTTACATCCTGGAAGAGTTTCACTAGGAGTTTCTTCTCTCAGCTACAACCTCCTGCCCTCCACCAAGGATCCTGGATGGGCAGGAATCTACTCAAGTCAAAACTCTCCTCCTTACAGGACTGAGGGGTATCGCTCTATGTTTTGCTCTAGGGATAGAGCCTAAGCAGTGTATGAGATCTATGGTAGACAAATCTTGCTATAGATGGAGCTTTATGTAAACTGCTCTTGGAGTAATGTTTAAAACATTACCAATTAGACTTGTTTTCTCCCACCCCACCCATTGGATCTATCCATCCATCAAGGCATCACTGGTCAAAAAAAGTAATACTTGAAGTCTTTAGACATTTGAAGTGTTTAGGTCATGCATCACAAAAGGCAGGACAAAGTCTGTTAAAATTTACAGCCTTGCTCCTGACCATATGTGAAAAACAACATAAATAATTATATATTGTTTCTCCCATCCTGCCTGTCTCCCAGGAGAAGTTCACACAGGTAGATCCTGAGTTCTGATTATCTTTGTCCCACAAGAGGTGTCAATTTGAACATCACTAGTGATACAGATTTGTTCCACCATTACTTACTCCATAACCTGATAGATGCTTCCCTTTGCTGACAAGTAATAGCTATTGTCCACTGCCACAGTCCAAATGCATGTCAGTACAACTGATCTTAAAGTACACAGGCACTACTTTGAAATTATTTACTTTGTAAAATTTCAATAAAGGTAATTAAGAGCTGTGGAAGAGTCATAACTTGGTAGCCTTAACAAGTGGGAAATGAGGAAAAAGCACCAGTCTTACAACATTTGGGTAACTGGTTTGAGTGATAAACTTCTACACTAGAAGTGCCAGCAGCCTCCCAGCTTGGCCAGGTTAACTAGTCCTTGATTCTTCTGCACCCTACAAAACAGAATTTTTATCAAAAGGTTCAACATTAGTTTGGGATTCAACAGTGGGCTCTGAAGAGACATGAAACAACAGGTGTTAATAGCAACTTT
Source organism: Serilophus lunatus (assembly GCA_013399895.1). NCBI lineage: Eukaryota > Metazoa > Chordata > Aves > Passeriformes > Eurylaimidae > Serilophus > Serilophus lunatus. The sequence continues at coordinate 175,115 of VXBA01002086.1, forward strand.
ATTGTTTCACTGGTGCAAAATCATGATACTGAATAAACTTGTGTAATGCATTTTCCCCTAAATTTACAGTAATGAAGGTTATACATATCTATATAGATTGCAATTTCTCTATTTTTATACTATTTGGAACAAAATTATCTTGATAAATATGCCCTGTGCACAGTACTGGCCCTCACTGAATGTCACAGAGCCTTAATATGCAAAATATAACTTCTGTTTTTGAACATGGTACTTTAAAACTCTCCAAACATGCATTAATATATTCTAGGTTTTAGGGAAAAATATTACACTTAGTCTTAACTTGCATTAAAGGAAAAGCACAAGCAGAATTGGACATACAATAATCCCAAAAATCTGATGCTCTGTAAGGATCAGACACAGTTTCAGATGACAGTCACTGCCAGTTTAGAGCTCTAGTGCTACAGAAGCAACAGTGAACAGACAGAAGAGAAACCAGAACAGAAGAGCCCTACCATGTCACATGGATTTCAAAGGAAGTTTCAGCCATGCTAACTGATGAAACCTGTTAGTTGCTGGTCCAACCTTTCAAATTTGTTAGAGTACTCAACACAAGTGTTTGAAGTGCCAGACTGAACACATAAATGTTAACTTGACATTTCTGAAAGGCACAACCTAGGAAACTATCTTAAAAAAAAACAAACCATATGGGATGTAAGTGAAAACAGTGAGTGTCTTCCTAAAGAACAAGACCTTCATAAATTGGCCCCTCAGATTCTGGTGATTCCCTCCTCAGACGCAAGTGCTCCAGTGTGTTGTGAAAGTGTTTGTTAATTTGTTCTGTTTCTTCAGTAGACTCAAGGTTTGGGAGATCTTCTCTGATCTTCTGTATAAGCTGATTCAGAACTTGAATTGTCACCTGTAGAACATAAAACGGAAGCTATTAACACCACCTGTGTACAAGCGCACAGACATTCATTTTAAAAGACCTGTCTCTTAACTATTTGTATTTGGACAGTTCTTCAAAATAGTGCTAAGACTATATGCAAGACTATAAATTATTGGGGGCTGCCTTCTCTTGCTCCTCATAGCACCCTTCCAATTTCACTTTCATGCAAGTTCCCCCATTCAAGCAAATGTGAAGACCTGAAGTCATTTGTCTGATACCTCTCTGTTACCACAGCATCTCTCCAATGTATTCAATACAAATTAAAAAAGCTGTAAACAAATGACACATAATCAGACTCTATGCACTCTTAATAGAATTGGTTTTGCACTAGTCAGTATGGTAATACCATCTAAGCATCTCATTTAAGTCCCAGTAAGTTTTTTTTGATCTAACAAATGTTTCAAGTATCCTATTCTCAACTAAATTGCAAACATTCGGTGTTTTCACCCCGCCACGTAAGAACAAAGTTTATTTAATCCACAGTTTTACTTGCATATCAAGAATTGACTGCTCTGTTGTTATCACCAGAATTTGTGCCTCTCATAAGAGGCTATAGGGCAAGTTGAAGACACAATTTGGGGCACAAGAGAAACGCTGTTTAAAAAACATGCAACAGAGAATGGATTTCCACTCACCGCTTCATTTTCCTTTTCATAAAAATAGATGTATCTATTCAGAATTTCTATGAAAAGCTGGACTTGAAGAGAAGGGTCCATGCATTGATTTGCTATCTTCAGAGCCTTCTTTAGGCATTCCATCACTCTTTTTCCTCCATGAAGCTAGCAGGAAAAACCCAAAAGTTATAAGAAATAAGAGAACCTTAAGGAGCTCCAGTGTCTTTTCCCTTGGCAATACATGGCATTTCCTGGGGGTCTGCCACAGAAACATAAAACCATATAAACTGTGCAGAGCAAGCTGTCACTGAAAGCTTACCTTGCCTGACTGTCACCAATATTTTTAAAATCAGACAGTAACATAAACAGTTGTTGAAAATCTTCAATTATGAGATCCATTAACTCAATTTTGTAACACGTACCATAGGGCATACTTTAAGAAATAAAGAGCAGTGTTTGAAACACATAATGGCAACAGCTTATGCAACCAGCTCTGAAGAACACACAGTATTTATTTTTTTACCTTTAGCTTCAACAACTTGTATCTTTAATTTGGAAGTTTAGTAGTTCACATACAAACACAGCTACTATAATAAATACATGCAAAATGAAGCCTGTCTTAAACTAGTTGACACTCAAAAGCTTGCCTGGTATTTCCACCCTTAAATTAAGTTTTCTCCATTTTTTTATTTATGCAGTTCACACTACAGTGAGATTTACAAGCTTCATATATGAGCATATATTCCAACCAAATCTGATATATACTTTAGAAGTGTCTTAGAAGAAAGGCAGAACTGTTACTGAGGTAAGATAGGCCACACTGTTGTCACTTTGTTCTTACCTCCTCTCCATTCTTGTCAGTATTTCTGCCAGACCAGAACAGATGGGCACAAGTGCTCACAGCTCGGCACTGGTCAGGCTTCTTCAGGAGTTTAGAGGCTGCCAGTGCACACTGAGTCCTCAAAGGCTCATGGTTCTCTTCACTGAAGCACTTCATCCTCTCAAATGTGCCAATTATCAAGGTGATTGCAGCCAGCTGGGCTTTTGAGTCACTGATTTCATCTTCATATAGAGAAAAGGCCTAGTCAAGACAGAAAGCAAGACTCAATCAGAACACAACAAGAAAAAAAAAATCACACCTGCCAACGACACAGCAGGAAAGTGTCCTGTTTTGTTAAAAGCTTCATGTAGGAAAAAAGTCAAAATCAAGTTAAGTCCACAGACCAGAAATACTATTCAAGTGGTCACAGCAAGCAAATGTGATCCCACATATAATCTAAAGATTGGATTTTTCCTCATTTCTAGCACCTGTTCAAATACAGAACTTCAGCAGCAGAACTAATCCTTGAAGGGATTTGGTCCTTTGAAACACACAAAACAGAAGAGCAGAAGTTGAGGGGTAAGTCAGTGATAACAGAGCAGGTAAGACAAGAACTTGCATTGCTGCTACAATGGATAAAGCATCTGCCGAGAATAGACAGGTCAAATCTTGAACCATATCTCTAACAAAGTACACGATTGTCATGCTACTCTCACCTTCAGAATCATGCTACAATTGCAATTGACACATGACAGCAAAGGCCGAGGTCATCAGCAACTGTTTGAAAACATGCATTAGTAGCATATTAGAAGGAAGATTAGGACAAAGCTTACAACATGGATACTATTAAATACATGGGTTCTTTATCCGATGGGGAGAAGGGAAGGTTTTTGCCACAAGTAAGGCTTAAGGACAAGTAACAAGTTCAAGTGGGTTTTCAGAGTAGTTTATAATACCTTTCAATACAAGGATTTTAACTAGCAAAGCCCAGCATGGAGTAGTGAACACTGCAAATTTTAGAAAACTTCCAGAGTGTGGTCAGGGCAATGGCAGCTGGATAACAGGAGCTGAGAGACAGAAGCAGTGAAGGAGCATCTTATGTCAAGAAATATGCACTCCTCTAGTGAACCAGCTATGCAAGTAGGAGGCAGCATTGCAACATACCACATGTGGTCAAACAGTGTTCAAATCAGTAGCAATGGAGCTTAATTCCACAGCAGCCTGGGAAGCAAGAATGAAGATGAGGAGTTTCTACCTAGTAACAGTAGCTGTCCGTCACTTCGGGTGTTTTAAACCTACCCCAGTCAAATTAAAGGTAACACACGACACCAACAGTTATAGTTGGACACTCACCTGGGACATGAACTCATAGGCCACCGTTTCATGATTCTCAAAGCCAATCTCTCCTGCAGCCAGTGCTCCCTGTAGGAAGAGACGGAGGGGCAGCTCTGCCAGCTCTGCTTTGATCAGAGCACTGATGGTCTGATGAGCAAACGAGAAGATCTTCTGGCACTTTTTTTCCCATTTGTCATCCTAGAGAAGAAAAACAATTAAAAGTTTGAACAAGAGCACTGCTATAGGAAAACAGAATCTAAACTGTACTAAGATCTGTTAAGTGCTCCAGCCTGTTACCCTCTGATGCCACACCAGTCATTTATTTACTGAAGCAGTAATGAGTGCCCTAGCAGTACTGTCTTCACCTCAGTGGGTCTTCACAAAGAATTTCTTTCATTTAAAATAATTTTGCACCCATTTTGTCTTCCAGGTCATAGAAACCTTCCTTGGAAGCTTACCTTCAATTGCAGTTACAACAGCTATGCTTAGAACATAACTGAGCAAAAGCCTAATTACCTAAGTAGAAGAAAAATTCTTTTCGATCTGGAGCAATCAGAAGTTGAAGAGAAGTTTAAAACCTCCATCTTGAAGAGTATTGTACAAACAGCATATACACTTATTTCCCCACAATAAGGGAAATACATATTTAAGCCAACTACCTTAATCAGAAAGCATTAAAGGGCTAAAACAGAACAGTGATTGGTTTAGTGTGCACTTCTACAACTACTATACAAGACAACCTATAAAAAAGCACTTGCTTTTAGAAACATTAAAATAGTACAGTTACAATTTAGAAATTGATGAATTTCAATACTTAAGATTTAAATCAGTTTCATGCCATCAGTTATCTGCTCATGAATAAACCAAACACGCCAATTTCTGCTTCACTATTTCTCAAGTGCCAGAGTAATTTGACTTGATAAATTCATTGGAAAGCATTCAAACCTCAAGTAAAAATCTGCCTTGAGCAAAAAAAACCAAAACAACCCAACAAAAAACCCCAGACAACTAGCATTCTGTATCAAGTCTTAGCACACTGTAGCCAGACAAAATGCACTTTTAAGAAGTGGAAAAAAAAAAGCAAACATACAAAAGCAGCCTAGAGGTGAACTCACCACTTTGGAGTTCTCTTTGTAGCGAAAAGCAAGCTGGTATGCAGCAAAAACCAGCGGGGGAAGCGTGAAACGAATGCGTTGGTTCCCACCTGCACCAAAGTGTTTCCGGGCAGTATTTAGGATCTAAAACAGAAGCAAAGTAAGCTTAGAAAATTCTTAAAGATTTGCTATTTGCATCTGTAACTTAATCTGCATTCTATGGAAAAACACAGTGTTACCAACAGATAAACTACGTACTGAGGGGAATTTAAATTAAGGTGTTGCTTTACCTTAATTAAATTTGTGTGGTCTCTGTAGCTTTTTAGGTGGTATCAGCCTGATCTTTTCCTACAACTGCTTAATAAGTGTTAGGCAAGACCTGTTGCACTCTATTAAACTGCAGATAGATTTTGAATTGTGCAGAAAGGTGGAAGTTGTCCGGGCTTGCATTTAATAACATCAGACACCCTGTCCTCAACTCAATGGCAGCTACAAAAAAGCCTGTTCTCTCTTACTACAACTACGAGAAAGTAAGAGAAAGAAATACAGTTTCATGAAATTAAACAATAGTGCCACATTCTGGCAGACACCCGTGCAACTGTTGCTATTTTCCTCTGTGTTTATTTTTCCATTAGGCTCAAGGACAGCTTCATTCACTGCCATTCTCAGATTTGGGCACAAGCTGCACACACAATGCAAAAGCGATACTTCTCTGCTTTAATCACCTTATTCCAAGGCTGTGGAGAGAGGCTAAGGAACTTTACTTGTTTGTACTGTTAGCTTCTTCCCTTCCATTTATTTTGGGATTATTTCCATCTTTGGACATTAGTCATGTATTCTCATGACCAGAATTATCCAGAACAGCAAGAACTCCAGGTAGCAAAAAAATCAATCAATCCATCTGTTCCACACAAGCTAAGCATTACAGTAGTAGGTTTTTTATGATCTGACTGACTTTCAAAGAGGACAAAACTCAGACATGCCCTATTTTACACAACATTCTGAAACCAAATTAAAGAAAATTTCTACTAGAGATCAGTTACAGGGTGTTTTTTGTTTGTTTGTTGTTTAAGTGTCAGAACCAAGATGTCCAGCTGCTACAATCAGGTATTGCCTTGCTTTCAGGTCATAGCTCCCATGACCACTTTGAAACAAGCACTACAAGTGAAGTTCAGTGTCCAACCCTACATACATATTTTTAGATTAGATACAGAATTCACATAAATAACATCAATAGAAGTCTGTAATCATCCAGCATACACTGTATTAGCCACTTTGGTTAATACATTTTGACTAAGGTGCTTTAATTTGCATTTCATATCTCCTTTATACAGGATGCATCATTTTAAGTAAGATACTGTGGAAGAGCTGTGAAAATCCCTTAGTCTTGGATTTTTTCCTGCTGCTCCTGTAATGCATAAAAATTTGATATAAGCATTCATGATGCTCACCAAGGAGCCATTAATCATTTTGACTAAAAAGTGTTAAGTAGCTCATAGAATTCTATCCAAAAGATAATCTAACAAGGCTTATGATGGCATTTAAAACACATCCATTCTCTAAATGCCAGCATACCTCTGAGGTCAAGCTTTGCTCTCTATTAACAGAAAACACCAAAGAACAAACACCAGAAACTAAAATACTTGAGGCCAAATACATTAAGCTGCATTTTTTCAGGGGTTTTGTATATTTTGATACCAAGAGAAAGCAAACAGCACAGCAGTCCAAATTCCACTTGCTGTGTTTTAGAATAGATGGCTATATGAACTTGTTAGAATATTAAAAGTTCCATAAACTTATATAGTTGCCACTGATGGGATGAACATTTTAAATCAACAAATGCTTAAGTCCTCTCCTGCTTTTTCCAAGTAAGGGATACCATTAAAGGTGCCATGCACAGTGTTTCCTATTGAGCTTGTAGTGTCAGAGCAGTGGTGCCTCAGCTCCCCTCAAGCCTTGTGGCCAGTCAATAATGCAGGAACTGACAGTTGAGAGCACACACACTCAAGAGCACCAATCCCCATACCAGGTACTGTTGGTCAGGGTCATCGGAACGCAGGAGATGAATAAATCTTCCCACAAGACTCTGCTCATCAGCAAAGTCCTCAGGGTCAGGATCTTCAGCAGGCTGGTCTGGTTGATCCTGGATCAGTGTGGATACCAAATTCATGATAGCATCGACCTGTTAAAGGCAACAGAATCTCTGTTTAGTCTACAAGCATAAGTAGACGGCAACTGGGAACATCTTGACAGCCATTCATAGTGCTGATGCTTTAGGCATACGTGCCTTACTCCCTGAAGAAGGGTCCCTCTTAGCGCAAGTGGGATGGGACAGCACAGCAGTGCAGAGGAAATTCACATTCTTAGAGTACTATCCAACCTTCTTTAGAGAGTAGGCCTTGTTTTAAAGAGATTCTGGGTCTCTGTTCAAACCTAACAGCAGCAGTATCTAGGCTGAGGTTAGGTAAGATCAGAAATAGTCTCTAGGATGAGGTTAGGTAAGATGTGCAAAGACATTTAAGAACATGTGAGGAAGAATTACCAAGTGGGACAAAGTCCGTGCCCAGATGGGGAGGCAGGGGGTATGCGGAGGCACAATGGCTGGGAAACAAAGCATGCCCTGCATGAAGTCACTTAGTATGTGTTTTCAGGCCTTCAAATGCTATTTTAAATACCTAGAATTTCAAGTTAACTTATGTCATACCTGTTCTTGGGACACAATTTCTGTGTTATAATCCAATACATTGCTAAGCACGTAACAACTCATGCTCTTCCTGGACTCGTAATCAAAGTATTCAAAGAGTGGGTGAAAATGTTTTAGTTTCAGAACTGTCAGGATATTGTTGTAAGTATCAACTGGGATTTTCAAAAGTCTAGTCAGCTCCTTTGAAACAGCACTGCTTGTTGCAATACTAAAAGAAAATATATGCAAAAAACACAATTAATCAAGAGTTCATATATGTAGACAGATTTAAAGCCTGCCTCAGAATACCAGTTCTGAGATAATACCACAACAACTAAGCAACTTGCTGCTAGGGAAAAAGGAAACAATATCAAAACAAGTCATATCTTGTTCTTTGGGACATACAGTGGAAAATACATATCTTAGGTTGCTGAGAGCAAAAGCAGAGACTGTGGCTGCAAATCCAGCAGAGAGAAACTCGAGTGTTGTAAGGGCTGCCTAGATAATGACTACCCCATAGCTCAACATACAAGCTGTGTGTCTGGACAGGTGCACAGTGGGATTTATGCACAGGTGAGCAAGTCCTGGTTAGTCACTAGTTAATCATGACTGTCTATAGCATGGCCCAAAACCAGCAGATCTTACACAAAGCAGGTCTCTACTGTCTCACCAAATGTGGTGCAACACAGAAGTCCAGATTTTAGGGTTAATTAATTGCCATGCCAAAGAGAACACAAGAAGACATTTACTTACTGTTCTAGATTAAGTTTATTGAATATTTCTACAGTGGTCTCCAACACCTTGTCAACATAGTCAACACGGTCTGGGTAGCATTTCATAGCCAAGTTAATGAGAGAAACTTGCAAAGATACCACGTCCTCTGAGGGCATGTCCTGCCGAGACTGAAATTTAAGACACTACTAAGTTGACAGAAAAGCAGGTAATTTACAAAAAATACCCCCAAACTGCATGCAAGAACACCCAGCATACCTGTATAACAGTAGCAACCTGCTGTGAAAAGATGTCAAACAGTTTGATATCTGCTGGGATACCAGGTCCATCTTCACGATGTGCAAATAAAGCTAACCTGGTGACACAGCAAGGAAAGCAGCTTGGTCAGCACAGTTGTTCCACTCCTCAGTTACAGACCAGAAAGAGGTACTGGCAGAAAGAGCAATTCTTTTAGGTGTTTTTGGAAGCTCTACTACCAGCAAAAAGGAAATTAATGGAAGTCAGAAGCCTTATGAGCAACTGAGTCTCGTACCTATCAGTCCTGGAAAAGAGCATGACAGAAAATGGAAGGTGAAGAAGGAGCAAGAAGGACATTTCATAATCCATGTTCTTCAGCTAGAAACAAGTGTTCTGTTCTTTGCAGCAGAGAAAGAGGCATAGAGCAGGTTGATGGAAGGGATAATATCCTACATTCATTCAGTGATACTACCGAAATTAGACACCCAATAGCATTTAATGCAAAACAGGCTCCAGAGGAAAAAAACACAGAAGAAATATGCTGACTTAACTATATTTTCTCTCTTAAGACAGACTGAAATGTTTGGGACTTCCACTGTTTGCAAAGAGCAAAATATAAAAAAATATAAAGTAAACTTGAGGTAGAGAAAAGTAACTTTTTTTCAGAAAAAAAAGGCAAGAAACTGCTACCCAGCAAGCATTCAAAACATGATGAGAGGGATTTATATCTGTAAGGGAACAAAGGCATGCCAACCACCACTTCTGCAGAAGAGAGATACAAAGTAAGAAGAATCACTATAGGAGGGCTAGCACTGTACCAAAGCTACAGCTTAAGCTCAACAATCCTACTTGGCTTTCTAAATGCTGAGATTATTCTACTCTGAATAAGAGAAAGAGCTATAAAGATATTTAGCAAAAGACAAATTATTTCTTCAAAATTATTTCTTACAGGGTTTTTAAACTTTGATTCTGAATTGGGTCTGAAACAGAGACAGGTAAGAAAAGGTTGAGGTGCCAAAAATATTCACTACCAGGAAAAAAAGAAAAAAAAAAAAAATCACACATTGAGCTTCTCTTACATTTCATTAGGGTGGTAAGAAGCAGATTTTTTAACACCAGGAACAATCACTGTCTTTTCTCAAAGGGACAAGGCAGCTTTTCTTGGCAACAGCTCAAAGTGTAGGGCCAGCATGCTACAGAGTATGAAAAAGTTGCAGGCAGATGGCAGCATAATTAAACATGGTTAGTAAGGCAAGAAAGATCCCAAAGCAGCAAGACTATTTGCAGAAAGATTTCTTTAGCAGGAAAGCCCCTTAGGAGTAAGGACAAAACTTTCCCAAGCTTCTTCAGCAGTCACTGATGTTCAGATTCAATTAACCCACGCCAAAGATGAGAAATGCCAACATATACTGTCCATACAGGGCAGCTTCACATCCTAACTACACAATAATGAAACACCCTAACAGCTCCAATCCAGACACAGGAAGAACAACCTCCACAGTGGATGGATTTCATGGACAGATCCACTCATCCTCCACCACTTGTGGTAACATTACAGTCAAACTCCAAAGCTGCCACAATATGGAGAGAACTGTCATACTGCCGCCTTTGCCCTGTAGCCAAACGAGAAGGCTCTGGAAGCCTTCAGTGGCCCAACAACCCACAGCACTGCTAAGTCTGGAAGGCTAGCAGGGTCACTCCTGACCAGTCACTTAGTGGTGTTTGCAACAGTAAGAACAGAAAACTTAATGTGGAGGCAATACCAAAGTTCAAGTCCTCTAAGCAGGCATGACAGCAGAAGCTACACAAGAAAATCCTTCTCACAAGAATGACACTGCTACAACCTAATGTAACAGCCTAGCAAAAGATCCTGTGATCTCTGTTAGAGGTAGCCTCAAGATAAGAGAGTCTCAAAAATCAGATTGTTATAGACAATGCTTCTTGGGATCTGCGGTTTTGGGGGTTTAATGGATTTTATTTAAAGGCTAATAAAATCATGAAAAGTCATGGCAGCAAAGTGTAGAAAACCAAGAAAACAACGAACTCATATGAACACCTCTGTATGAAAGCAGTGCTGCTTCTCTGACAAATGTACAAAATACTGGAAGATATCCAAATACAACCAAAGTGTTGAATTAGTAAATCTGGCATAACCTGGAGAAAAATTACAGACTTGCTATGTAAAAAATTCAAGATCTTAAGTTACACCTGTTATACTCATTATACACACTCTATCTTCTCTAATGCCTGGAGATGAAGTAATCCTTCCCATTGCTGAATGCCAGTGGGATCCAAGATCTCCATCATAAGTGAAGTCCATACATTGGCTCATGGACTAGATATACAAAAGGCACATATATTTATGTGCAAATGCAAAAACAAAGCTTTTTTGAGGCTTCAACAAGCCATGCAAGTGCACTTCCTTCCTGCATAAGAAAGCGCAGGTACTTCCCGATAATCTGCATTGTTTCCTTCCAAGATACAAATCAAAACTTCAGTTTGATCTTAAAAGGTCTTTTCCAACCCAAATGATTCCGATTTCTCCCACATATCTGAATTCACTGCAAGCAGTTTTAAACAGTACCTCCAGAGGAGATTATACGATTCTGGGAGAACAGGCAGGATGTCAGTAGCACTAGTTGCTTTCTGAAGGGGCATCATGTTATGTTCTCTGACCAAAACTGCAAGATAAAGTATCCTTGATACACAATTTAGGCATTAGGACCTTACAGCTTTCAAGAGGTACCTGTGACTGTTACAGCAGCCAAAGCTGAGCACTGCTGCCACTCGAGAAACATGACTTTGGTCAATACTAAATGGGCTGTTTTCTGGCTTAATCTGTTTACAAGTTTTCATCAGTCCATAAAGCAGGTTTCACAGGAAGCTGTAAAAACCAAGTCCAGAGAGTAAAAGCTATAGAAATAATATTCTTCACAGCTTTAATTATAGATGATAGAAAGACATGGAAACAGTAAAGTTAAATGATATCAAAAATTAAACACATTCACATAATAGACTTATCATCTGCTTGTGCACAACACAAACTTAATTTTGAGCCAATTTCCACCCCCTTGGTCACTCACCTGTCAATTAAAGCAATAATTATATTTTTCACATTCACATTTTGGTGCAGCTCAGCACAGGCTCTGAGAAATGGGTTCAGGGTTTGGAGGTGAAATTCATCTGGGAAAACCTGAAGTTTTAGATCAATAGTCATCAAGTTATAAACTGAATTTGCCCATTGTTACACAGCAGTAAAATGCAACAGAGTAATTCTAAAGCAGATAGCCACACAGCAAATACACTCTGGCCTACCAAGGTGACCTTGACTGGATAAATGCATGAAGCAAGAGGTGGGAGATAAATGGATAACTTGAGGGCCCAGCTATCTACTACAACTTATAGTGCAGGCACTGTTGCTCAAATGCTTACAAGCTTCTGCAACAGAAGGAGCACAAAACATTTATCTCCACTGGTAAAAAATATAAGACAAGCCACTGTGTAAAAGTCCCAGAGATGAAGTTTTCAGGTTCATGAGGAAGATGTGAAAGCTGCCTGAATCTGATTAAGAGTACAGAAGTGTCCCTGTGCCCCATCACTGCAATTGAAGTTAAGCAGCTCACCTGTATGATGCACTCCATAAGGTACTCTTGAGCTAAAGCATCCCTACAGTTCACAACTTGCTCCAGTATTCCAGGCAAAACAATCTGGAATAAGGAAAAAAAAGCCTTGCAGTGATTTTACAATTACTTTCTAAGTTTATATTTACACATCCATTTAATTCAAGCAGAGTAGAATTTCTAACAGTTCTCAGCTTAATCTGTATATAAAAGTTTTCTGATAAGAAGTCCCACTTTTCTGCAATACCATCCTTCAGAGAAAAAAAATCAACTGGTCTCAGATATCTGTCTCTTCCACACATTATTGCAAGCTTTGATTTAGTAAGTCAGCATTACTAACTTTGCTGGCACATACCACTGCTGGGGTCTCAGCAGCACTGCTCAGAAGCACTTTTAGCAGCTATATGGTAGAACTTACAAGGGACAGACTTTTAAATAATGTATTTGCTTCTCTGTCATTTCATGCAACAACAGTTCTCTTGAATGCTCTGGGAAGCATAGCCTAATAAGCTGTAAAGTCTATCCCAGAAGGCTATGTATGTACATATCCCTTAAACCAACTCACTGCTCTCCAGATAAAATGGGCATCAAGAAGGAAAGTTTTAAAATTACTTGTCAGTGTTAGAAACTTTTAGGAAAAAAAACACATGAATCATGTCCTTATCCTCACAGCACATTGTACACCTTCACTGGGATTGAGGACTTGGCCTCAGGTGAAGAGTCTGAAAATTACCAGGATCGCTGAACTTTTAGCGTAGCTGCAACACTTGCAGCTGCTCAAGTCCAAACTAGTTTCATTCAGGAAAAGTTAGTCAGAAGTGATGGGCAGACATCCCACCTGCTTGTACCGCTCCACATTGACCCCTTCCAACTGGCTGAGGCGAACCAGGTTTGTCCCCACGAGGATCCTCAGCTCCTGCCTCTCCCGCTCCCTTTTCTCTCTGTCCCGACTGTGGCCCTGGTGTTGCATCCGCACCCAAAGTTTGTTCATCTCAGCAAAATTCAGCAGCACAAAATCCATCGAATCACTGATGTCCCCAGTGGTTTCTTCACTGCAATTGATAAAAGGTTAGGAACAGGAAAAGCTTGTCAGAGGTATTCGTTCTTCCACCCACTGGTGAACACACAGATTTTAAAAAGGTGGGAGGGTGGGGAAGTGTAGGGTTGGATATCTGGATGCCTAAGACAGGTTCACATCCTCACTTGTAAGAAGCCTTGGTTCTGGCAAGAAATTCTTAATGGACAAAACATCTTACAAGTCTATAGAGTTATAATGTATTCACTTCTCTCAAATCTGAAGAAAGTCATATAGCAAATTTAAAATACTCTGTTAACAATTTTATCAAGTTGTAGCCCATCCTTCTTACTCTGCTTGCTCGCCTTCATCTGGTAAGATATTCCTGGTACACTGCAGGAGATAGTTCCTAAGGAAGAGGCCTCTAAGAGGATGCTGTACTCCACGGCACATCTCCACCAGGTCTTTTAAAATGTCTTTCCTGGACTGTGGAAATGACTTGACATAGACAACACCTACTGTTATCAAGAGATACCTGCAAAAGGCACAAAGTCAAACAATAAATCATAAAGTAAAAACACCACACTTAAAAGCAACAGTTCCTTTCTTCCATCCTGGCAGGATCACCAAAGCACAGAAAAAGCAATAAAACATCATCTAGGTCCCATAATTTTTGATTTTTAGTCAGCTTTCAACTCCTGTCCTCCTTTGCTACAGAGCACAGCAAGTCTGAACAGCCACTTGACCTCATTACAATGCTGGACATGTTGAATGTGTGAATGCTCAGCATACACAAAGTTCTGAATGCTCTCAGACCAGCCTGTCTATACTCCCAGCATCCCACCAAGCTGGAAAACAGCTCTGGCACAAACAGATAAGTAATCTACAACAGGGAAGCAGTTAAGCCTCTTTCAAACTGTAGTCTAGCAGGATAGAAATCCCACTCATTTCTTCAGCTATTCCGTATCAGGCAACAGGCAGAAGGAACAAGCGAGATGCCAAGGACTGGTGCTCCATGATATTAGAACACCCCTTCAGCTTCAAAGAAAAAAAACACACAATGCTCAGAATCTTCAAATATTTGGTTTAAAGGCCGCAGCCCTCCCTGCCTGCTCCTCTGCTTCATGCATGGATGTGCACAGAGCCTCCATGAAAGCATCAGAGGTGTTTCCCAAGGAGAACTGGAGTCTACATCAAACAGGCAGGGAAGAGAACACTAATCACCACGCACAGGGGTAAAGATATTGTGTTAGTCATTAGTCAAACTCCAGAAAATGCATGAAGATGCAGCCTGGTGTGTCCAAAGCCACTTTGTGCAAGAACATAAGGTCAGGAATGAAAAACTTCAGTACCAATCAAAATCTAAGTCCCAAGACTGACTATCTTGAAGACTTACTGCAGCCCAACAGTCACATACTTAAAGTTAAGCCTTCCAGGACTGCCAGTATCATTTCTGGCATGGTAACACTTAATCAAAAAATATATTCAAAACACAAAGATTCTAAGTTCCAGAAATTTTCAGCTTCCTCCTCCTATTTCTAATTCTACAAAGAGGAAGATGGATACGAGGCATCTGCTATGTGCATGAATCTAAGAACCAGACCCTCGGGTACAAGTTCATTCATTAACAGACAATAGAAACAGTTAATAAATGCAGAGTTAACCTCATTGATCAGAACGTTGGTTAATCTTGGTTAATCTTCCATTGACCAGCTCTTTACCCAAAAGCCAACTTTATTCCAAGATTAAAGCGCTTCCGCCTTGGTAATGTGCAAAATTATCACATTGTCGGAAAAAACTGACCTTTTGCAGCTGCACTCTGGGCCTAATCTCAGAAGTCTCACAGTAATCCACTCCTAAGATACACAAAAATACTATTCACCACTGCAAACTGAACTCCTGCTGTCGAGCAAGTACGCAGAGTCAATCATTGTCTGGACCCAGAGCCTGACCATATCTACCAGTTTAAAAAAAGAAAAAGCAAACAAAACCAGATACTAACATATAAATAACACTTACAGTCTTGGAATGATATTTCCAGCATACTGTACTAGCTCATAGAGGTCTGCCACTTTCCTTCCTTTGGCAAATTCATCTGTCAGGTACACTTCCAAGTAGTGAAGTTCATCAGAAATTGCCATGTCTTTCTCAGAGTTAAGGATTTTAAATCACAATGTCTACAACAGGTTTTCATAGTAACTTGCTCATTCACACCAAGGAAGAAAGATGTTGTCCCAAATACAGCCATGCCCAAGCAGGCAGTACTTCTGAACCAGTAATTGCTAGTGGGATACATGTACAAAACTAACCCTGAACCTTCAACTGTAACTTTCAGAATATGAGAAAAGGGAATAAAACCATGAACAACTAAATCAAAACAGTGGGCAAATGACTGTGATTAAACAGAGTACCTAAAGTCATGGCATACCGTGCATGACAGAAGATTGCCATCCACACATGAAGAAAGTATCTAAATACGTTCAAATTCTATTCTCAAGTCTCTTTAAAAGGCTCCCCTCCTTCAGAGGCCACAGTATGCACCAGTAAATACATCAAGGCACTGATTCAGAAGCCAAGATAATAATGAAGGGCAAAAAAGTTAGTAAACTTTACAGATTTTAGTATCCTGCAAGCAGAGTTGTTTTACAGAGCCGATATTTTTTTAGAACTCGACTCTTGAAACCTCCCACAGGGAGACATGGAAGACATTAAAGACCTGTTTTATACCAAAGAGAAAAAAATCAACTTACACAGTGAGCAAATATGTGTGTATTCTCCTACAGCGTATACAGACAACTGAATACTGAGGAGAAAAGTGCTAGTAAATACCTAAGACTGACAAGACACCATTGCACCAAAAAAAAGAAAGCAGATGAACATTTCACTCCAAATTCAACATTTCAACTCTAAGTTCCCTCTTCAAAGGATACAGAGCTCATAATAACTCTTTGGAGACAACATCGAAGTCCGCAGCTCCCCGAGCATATTGGAAGCATGTTTCAGGGCATCCATGAGCTTGTTTTTGTCCTTTACAGGAACAAAGGGAGAACAATGTTAGAAAGAACATTAGGCAACTGCAGAAGTTTAGACAGCTACATTTTTATTCTTAGAATAGCAAGCATAGATTAAGTAAACATCAAGAAAGTGCTAATTCTAATGAAATCAATTAGTATCTAACTGACCATGCTAATTAAGCGGAACATTACACCTGATGGTGGCTGAGAGGGCACATTTGAAGACAGAGCTGCAGTAAAGAATTGTATTACTAATGGTACAAAACTCTAAAATCATTTTGCTTATGCAGCAAGCTCCATTCAACACATGCTCTACCCAGCAAGCAAAACAGAAAGGATTCCCCTCCTCCAAATCTAGGCTGCTGTTTTGCTCAGACCTCAGGAAGAATCCTCTAGGAGACAGACAATGCACACTGCCATCATCATCTTCCACTAGTCCTCACCCAGGAAAAACACCTTCCCGAAAGCCAGTTTATAAGGCTACATCTAACTTACTCGTGTGATGCACATAATCACCTGGCATCAGAGTACATAAACACAAACCCCTCATCTACCACCTGTGCATATGTGTTCAACCCATCACAAGCAGTAGCAATAGGTTTTGAGGGAGAACAAAGTAAATTGCTAGTGTGATCCACTTAGTGTATTTATACTGTCACTCAATCACAGACAGCAGTGAAAAGCTCAGCTGCAGCTACTTAAAAGATTGCAAAAGCATTCCACAGAGTACAAAACTGGAAGAGGTGTTACCTTTCCTGCTACTGTTATTTGGCTGCAAACAAAGTTAGTCTGGCAAACCACATGAAAATATGGCAATATGTCAGTTTTCATTGTGACTTTACAGTTTCCCCAAATAAAAATAGGCTTCTCAAACCCAAGAAGGCCACGTGTGACTGCATCATCTGCCTGCATTGGCTACAATTCCAAGATAAGATCCCAGCACACTAGCCAATGGTGTTTTCCAGTCACAGAAGAATTCACACGTCAGTCTACAGTTAATCACTACAAAATTTACCCTGTGCAGCAGCTAGTTCATTAGCAGCATCAATCTGTGATTGATGGCAAAAAAAGACATGGAAAAAATAACGGTGTGGTGGACAATAAACAATAGTCTCACAATAGTTTCATATAAAATTAATTTGAACAATCATCTTTGGTTATTGCTTATTCTCAGCTTAGGTTTATATAAATACAAGCATATAAATTACAAAGGTACATCTTTTAACTTATTCTGTCAAATACAGGAGCAAAATCCCATTTAAAGGATATTGAAGGATCACTCTCAATAAGCACCGCCTTATTTATTTGCAAAGCCTCTGGCACAGAAATGCATAAAGGGTTAATTTTTCTTGCAGCACTAGACATTGGTATTGATTTACTGTTTTATTCCTAGCAAACAAGAAGCTTCACTGCATTTTAAAGTCCCATTCTTACCAAGCATCTCTTCATCTGGAAAGACTGCACCTTCACAGCCTGAATGGCTTCATCCAGGAGTTTTTCCTGTTCATCCTGAGGAGATTGTTGTGTTGTTGGCTGGAAAACAAAACAAAAAACACAAACCAGAACTCGATTATTTTTATGAAGCTGACTTGACTAAAACTGGGTTCCCACACCTCAGGACAGTGACACTGCAGTGCAACCATTCAGAGCTGTCAGAAATTGCTGCACAACACGTAGGGGAGAAAGTTCCAGTACTCTGCAAACACCTGAGGGCCCGTTCCATGCAGCCTGTGAGCACTGGTGTTTCCAGGAGTGCGAATCCATGGGGGCAGCACAGGGTCACCTTTTCCTTTCTAACATTTAGAGGCCAGGAATCCAGTGCAAGTATCTGTGCATTCTCTGGAAGCTTTTTCTTGCCAGACATGACCATGCTGAGAAGTGCTGCTGTCCCCTCTCTCCACACAGCTTCAAGGCAATGCCCAGCCCACACATGCTGCCACTGTGCTCACAGGTTCCCAAGGAACTCCTGAGCCACACAAGTCTATACAGGACAAGCCTCAGATAAGCAAAGGATAAAGTCCATTGCTTTGGGGAGGGTAGAAGCTACCTGCAGAAGGCAACAGAAAGCTAAAGAGAAGCAACAACTCTTCACATCTCCTACTTGTCCCATTGACTCTCTTGCCTCTCCTCAGAGGCACACGCTACACCTTCAACTGAAACTTTCAATATCTTTCAAATTACCAAGGATCCTACTGCATCTTCTTATAATATTTAGTAAATCCATTGCCAACAGTCTTCGATTTCTCCTCAACCCAGCTGTAACAGGCCTTCTGCAGCTGCTCCCTTCCCTCTACCAGATGAATGAGATTAGTGTCTACAGTCATCTCTAAGTTATCCACTAAGATGTCCAGATTTACTGAGATCAGAGCCCCTAATGCTCTCCCCACCTGCTCCCAGATTTCCTCTTAACACCTCACAGGGAAACATTCCCATTCACCTCTGGTTCAGGCTCAGTCTTCAACACCTCACTAAAGCATCTCCACCTCTCCGAGCCTTGCAGTTTGTTTTCAGATGGTCTCTGAAATACTGTCAGAGATAAAAGCACTGATGTTGTGTCTGAGCTACATCTTCTCTAGTCTTGACAAATACCAAGTATACAGAGATTTGCACAGCAGGTTCCCTGAGCCTTCAGCTTGAGTAAATTCTCAGCTATTTATACTTGTTTCCTTCATCCACTGTGCTCAGAAGCTTCCTGGTCTTCTCTTTTCAACTGCATTTCAGAAACAAGCTAAGCAGGCCATGAATTACATCACCCCAATGTTTTTAAAAGCTCTGCCTTCAGTACCAACTCCCACATGCCCCATGCTTGGAGTCCTCATAAAGTACCTTTTGAGGACTGAGATTAAAATTCAAGTCTTCATTAAAATACAGAAGTTTTAAGTTAACACCAATTAAATGGTTGTAGAACACTGCATATCCCTGTGGTGTCCCATATTTAACTGGGTTCTTGTTCTGCAATTGGAATTTCCCTATTAAGAGTCACAGACAGTATCTTCCCACCTTCCTTTTCCATACAGACACCAGAGCCCTGCCATGCTGTTCTTGCCTTCATCATGCCCTAAAAGGCAGGGAAACACTGCTTTGGAAGTTTCTCAACCTCCCAGCTGGATAAAACCAAGGCTGATCTGATCCGGCACTGGTGATGAACCTGCTTTAAGGAGGTTATGGGAGACAAAGATTCCTTCCAAGCAACATTTCTATGATTCAGTGTGCCCCAGTAATACTCAAACTATGCACAATTGCTAATTAAGAAGTCCATTTAGTCAAAAGAAAAAGCCATTTCTGCTAATTAGAGTGACTGCACCTCTTACAAAGCTCTCTCTATATAAAATTAATCACACAAAATGCAAGTCTTCCAAAAATGATCTAAGAGAAGGCAAAAGCAGCAATCATGGCTAGACAGCCCTATTTGCCAGGCAATTCAAAAGCTACAAACACTTAGAAAACCTCAAACTGTGAAACAAGTAAGTTCTGCCAGCAGAAGTTTGCTGTAATTGCTAAGCTTTAATTATTCCATGACAGAGCAGACTTTCAAGGAACAGAAAATGACAGAGCTGGCACTAATGGGCAACAACCAATATCAAAACATCACACACCAGACTCGCTAAGTTCTGTCTGTGCCAGAAGGTTGGTCACACTGCAGTCCCCAGAAACCAAACCAGTGCTTTAGGGAGGATAAATCACTGCTGAGGTGAATTCCATCCCCTTTGACTGCAGTACTTGTCTGTGAAAGCACAGCTGGAAACTGCAGCAATGCAACCACAACCTCCTAAGCCCTCTTAAGCTCCCAGCCCTGCTCTTCCATCCCCAGTGTTGCACAGGGTCACACAGTGCTGGGAAGGCAGTTTAGGCTGTAAAACAACAAATAAGCTGGAAGACCAGCTCAGCTGATTGATAGTTGACCATTCACCTACTTCACCCCACAGCCACATAAAACACTACAAGTGGGGCTTTTCAACAGCAACACCAAGTTAAAGCATTTACTGAAACACAGGATTTGCTACCACCCCAAGGAGCATTTGGCCGATTCCATGTGCATCCACTGCCTTACTTCTGATGTGGAAACATGCTGCTTGTAGCATAATGCCTATGAGTTAGAGATTATGATTTACATGATACCAATAATGATCTATTTTCTTACAAAACTTTTACCACTGTCTTTTAGCAGCTACTGGGGGAAAAATCTGAGTTTCAGAGCCTTCCCACTCATAATGGGCCAGAGTCAGCTTTACATCCAATTCTGTCTGCAATAACAGAAGACACTGACAGTACTTCCATTCCTGCTTTAAATTTAAGCATCAAGGTCCCACATCACACTCAGCACTGGGACAGTACTAAATACTCCACTGACTTCATTACTAGAAGTATTTTCATATTACCACAAGATATTAACTTTTTCTTCTGTATCTCTTCAAGATACAGAGAATTGAGGAGGAAAGCTAAAGTCACTTCTTTTCTGACTTAAAAGACTGAAAAGGTGATGGGTCTAACCAAAGATGTCTTTACTACAAGGGTACTGCACTTCATGTCTGAAGCAAAGACGAACGAGCGTTTTACAGCAGCACAGGGAGTAAGAATCTACCACTACTGCCTCAAGCATTTCACAGAAGCAGTTGTGTTGCTTGAGGTGTTGTTCATAGCAGCTTTACTTCTGCAGGAATAGAAAACATCTGAACAGCAGCACCACTGAACAAGCTCCAACTCTTCCTTTCTTTTCCAAGCCTGAATACTTAACAGCTTGGCCTTTCCTTTTGAATTCAGAAATGAGACTACTTTCAGCTTCAGAACTCGAGAGGCTTCCAAACGTAACCTGGTTATTTACCAAGTGATACACAAGATTCTGTGACTCTGGGTGACACACATATCCTGGGACACACGCCTGAAGTTGGAGGATGTGTTGGCAAAAGGCAAGTGAAGTGAACATATGGCAAAAGCCTCCCAGTGCCATCCAGCAGGGCACACACTGAATCAGAACACAGCTCTGTCAGATTCAATGCTGAAAAAAGCTGTTTATGCTCTGTATCTTCCACTTAAATTAGTAACCTAGTAACAAAAGATGGTATTTTCAAGTGTTATTTTATCAGAAAAACAACTGCGATGTTGAGTCCTGTGCCCATCTATGAACAACCCCCTTGAACAGAAGCTTCTGAAGGGGAAGATACTTTGACACTGCACAAAAGCATCAAACTCCACAATCGAGGCGCAGAATAACCTGCCCTGTCCCCACATGTACAGTGAGGTATGAACTCCTCAATAAGATGCAATTCAGAGCAGTTATGCAGCCATTGAACCTTCAGAAATGCCTGAGCCTTACCCACAATATACACTGCAAATGTTGAAAGGAACCACCACTTTCTGTACAAGAGACCACAGACCTTTTCTAACTCTGAAAAAAGGACTAGCATAAGGTACCCCATGCAAGTTATGGAAGTCAAAACACACAACAGATGAATTTGGAGGGGGAGTGAGGGAAGCCTTCGGTGGGGGTTCTCTGGTGTGCTTTTTGTTTCTTTCAGGTTTGGTTTCTTCAGGGTTTTTTTAAATAAAGGCCAGTGCAGTGCAAGTTGCCTTATAAAACAATTTTTTTAAACCCTAAACAGCTTGAAAGCAGCTGATCAGAGAGGGTAATACAAGTTATCCTGCACATACCAATTAGTGTAGTATTGCAGCAGCAAACATTATACTGGATCATGTCTATCCTCATAAAGCAACTACTCCTGAACACACAAAGCAAACACTACGCCTTCTGTGTAAGAGTTACTGGTTTTCTAACACTTAGTTCCATGAGAAGACTTCTTAAGACACATATGTAGTTCCATATTTGACAATGAGCTGCATTCCAGAAAAGGTTATTACTTTGGGCCAATGTGCTGACTTATTCCACTTAAAAATGTGGTCCCTTGCAATACTCCAGAACAACAGAGCACTGGACTGGAGCAGAGCTCCACTGAGCTGCCCTGCTACCAACCAGCTCCTCTTCTGACACAGAGGTATCAAGTGGATGCAGAGCAGATAGTTTTGCTTCCATTCTAATGTGCATTTTGATCTACTCCCCAGAAGCCCTTTAGATCCCTGATGTGCTCACAGCCTGTCCCACACAGGACACTCCCTCCTGTTTGCTCACCTGCTTGGGTTTAACACCACAACCAATGAGATGGACCCAAGAAGGTTTTCCTGCCTCCTCCTATGTGGGTGTTATTAGGATGATGCATCAATCAATCAATCAATCAATCAATCAATCACTGTTGAGCCACTTAAACTGATGCTGCCCAAGAGAGGAGATGGGCTGGCCCTGGAGTGGACTGGGAGAGCTGCCAGCCTACAGCTGCAGCCTGGGTGCACACAATGCACTGCTGTGAGAGCACTGAGAGAATTCACGCACCAAAAGAGGCACAAAGTGTTTGATCCCACGGAGGAACTATTGCTCTGCAACACTCCAGAACCTCTACCATATCTCACAGGAGCTCAAAGACAAACCACATAGGAAAACATTTTTCATATGTTGAAACTGCCACAGGAAGCCACAAGACACTAACAGGTATTGAAAACATGGACTTGTTATTCGGGCTATGATCAAAACCAGCCTGAGCTCTCTTAAAATTAATCTTTTTAGAGGCACTTAAGCATTCAGCTTCCAAGTTTAACCCAAGCTTGGCCAAAGGAAATTGCAGTGGAGCCTAATTTGGCAGAGGGGATTATCCCATGTTTAACACCTCTGATTACCTCAAGTTTAACATTTGTAAGTTGATTTTTTTTCTGAATAATCTTTTATCAGCCATTCTTAGAAAGAGGCCATAAGACCAGACAAGTCTCAGCCAGTTCCCATGGAAATGACAGAGAGAGAACAGTTGTGACATTCCTGGGCCACTGATTGCCACAAAATATTTATGTGTGGGACAGAGATTGCCTTCTCCAGAGACGTAGCATTTCTCATCTCCCAGTTCAGTATTTACCACTCCAGTATTTGCTCCTCTGAGAGCAGAGCGTCCACCTCATACCAACACCCACATGACTTGAAATACAAAGTCTGTTCCAAAAATCCCAAGAGCTGGACAGTCCCTTCTTCAGAAAGCATTCACTTATTTTTTGCCTCACTGTCTATGTCCTGCTCGTACTACTAGCAACTAACACATCTCGATGGTTACAGCAAGGGCTGCTTAAAAATTTATTGAATACTAAATACCACTGAAGGCACACTAAAGGCTTCAGTTTTACTATGAAACTTGATTGTTGCCTTATTGTCACTGAAGACTAAATGAGTTATTTCCAGGCAGAAATTTCAGGTCTCACAGAATCAACTGGGTCTGGAAAGACCTCCAAGGTCGTGGGGTCCAACCTGTGACCAACCCCGCCCAGTCTCTCCTTAAACACCCCCAGGGCCGGTCACCCCCCTCCGCCCCGGGCAGCCCATTCCTATCTATGTCTAATCACGCTTCCTGTGCAGAAATTCCTCCCCAACCCAACCCTCCCCTGACCCATCTTCAGGCTGTGCCCTCCCACCCTGGCCCTTGCTGCCCGGGAGAAGAAGCCGAACCCCCCTGGCTACAACCTCTCCGCCTCCTCGACAAACACCAACATTTGCGCCGAGCAGCACTAACGAAGAAAGGAAGGTCCCTCGGGAAGGCCGGGCAGGAGGGCCCCGGGCACACGCGTCCCGGCGGCGGCACAGCGCCGGCTCCACAGAACGGCCCCCAGCTCCCACCGCCGGCGGCTCCCCCGCAGCAACACCTCCGTCCCCCACGAGCCCCCGGCCCGAGCGCGGCGGGGCGGC
>VXBA01002086.1:199165-314086 GCA_013399895.1 Serilophus lunatus
CGCGCGGGGGCGATGGAGCGCGGGGCCGTGCGGGCCATGGCGGCCCGGCTGGGGCTGGGCGGGAGCGCCGTGCTCAGGTACCGGGACACGCCGCGGACACACCGCGGCACGGCCGCCCCCTCGGGCCGCGCTGCAGCCTCGGGCCGGGGCCGTGCGGGTGCGGGGATTGGCTGAGGGTGCGGGTGTGTTGCAGGAAAGCCGAGGAGTACCTGCGCCTGGCCCAGGTGAGGGGCGCGGGGCTCGTGGCCCAGATGACGGCGACGAGCAGTGCTGTGATGTGCCTGGACCTGGCGGCGAGTTTCATGAAGCAGCCGGTTGACAAAGTAAGAGGGAATGCCTGCCCCGGCGGGCTGGGGAGTTTTGCGCGGTCTCGGCTGCGATGAGTGCGGAGTTTGCCGGGAGCAGGATGGCGATGTAATCAATAACTGACTTTACCAGTGCGCTGCTAGACGTGGCCTTGGAGCTTTCTCTATTCACAGTTGGAAACGGCAAATCGAGACCAGTGTTGTAGTCAGTTCACAACCTGAGCTTGCTCTGGTATCGTTTTAGCTTAATTTCAGCTCTTTTAGTAACAACTGCCAGCAAGGATGTTAAGATCTATCCTTTTGCTATGGGAGGAAGCAATGGCTCCAACGAATCCCTCTCTATAGCAGGAGCTGTAAACCTCCATCTGCAAACCTGCCAGGTAAATGCCACTGAGCTGCCAAAAATCAGCTCATAGAAGATGTTCATGGTTGTTCATTTACAGAGCAGAACTGAGCTGGACCTGCTCTCCTGAGGAGTAGGATAAAGGTGTTGCTCATGTCTTCAAGTTGCCAAGATTTTGGTAATTCTTGCTTTTAACCACCTTGTGATTAAAGAGACGTATTATATGGAAACATCAAATCTCACTTCCAGTGAAACAGTCTTAAAGCATCATTAGAAGATGTGGCACTCCTAGGTGGTCAGTCTTTCTATGTGCAGTCAACCATTCATTGCACAAATTTGTTTAATGTGGCAACTGAACTTTATGGTGTTGTGTTGGTTGTCTGATTAAGATGTCTGGAAGGAATCTTGCTAATTCCTGGGGTTTGTCTTTGTTTTCTTGAAAGAGCTATTTTGTTAAACTCTCGGGTTTGAACAAGACCACCTACCAGAACTGCATGAAGTCCTTGGAGTGTTTGCTGGAGGTGAACCCCAGGCTGGGAATGCGAGACTTGGCTGTGCAGTTTTGCTGCACAGAGGCAGTGGCCATGGCTTCACAAGTACTGCAGAGGTGAGGAAGCTCTTGTGAGCACACTGGTAAACACTAGAAAGTTTCTTTGTCCATTAGGTGTGTAAAGAGCTTGATGTTTGGAAGGGCCAGACACCTCCCACTGACTGGAGTCAGTGCAAGTTCTTAGCACTGACAATCCAGCCTCTTTTTAGAATACATGTTAGAAAGGCTCAGTCTGTGAATCTCAGTAAATCATGGTTTGGCTCTCAGTTCTTCATCTGGTAATAGTGCAAAATCTTAATCTCTCTCTTTGTCCATAGTGTCAGACTGTCATCCACTTAACTGCTGATCACAGCACAATTGAGAAGTGATGCTCAGTAGAAAGAAATGGTCCCTTCTGGGGACACAGATGTCTTAAAATGCACATGACCTATAAAACCCACAGGTAGAACACTTCAACAGAGTTAACTAAAATTTTCCATTCTGCAAGATGTACTTTAACCAGAGCAGTGCCTGAAGACTTCTGTTCTTCTGCAGTGCTGTCACCCTGATAGCAGATGCTTAAATGCTGTTAGGTCAGTGGACAAAGGCTGTCCAGGCTTGTTGGTGCTTAATGCAAGCTGGAAAAAAATAGCCTGGGCTCAAGTGGACAATAAAAACCAAAACTCTTCAGTGCTGCACATCCATGTGTCATTTGCCTTCATCTGTGTAACATACATAATGGAGGAATCCAATAAACTATAATGCTACCCTCTGTTGTAATTTTTAGATGTAATGCAGAGCTGAAAGTGCTGTGTGGATGGGGAGCACAAGAAACAGATTTTACTGGCATGCCTTGATCCAGTTCCCCAGTTTAAAATACCTTTAATTCAAAAAGAAGAGTCATCCCAATCCCCCTTTTTTCCCTGGTCTCTTTTACTCTTCTCAGCCAGTAGGAGCTGTTTCTCCTTGACTGGGTTGCAAAAGACCAAGTGATCCAACAGACCTGTTCAACTGCTGAATGTCATGTGATAGATGAATTTTAACATGAGGCAAATGCACTGCCCAGTTCTCACTTACTGTCCTCACTCTCCAGGTATGAATCCAGCCTCTCCGAAGCCCAGCGAATGGACCTGGATTTCTCAAAGCCTCTTTTTGTAACAGCTGCACTGTTCACTGCCTGCAGGTGAGTGTAGCTGGGGGGATCTGCTCCAGGCTTAAGTGCCTGGGGACACACTGAACACAAGACTCACAACCTAAGCAGGGTCTTGCTTAGCATATCCTGCTGCCCTGCTCCTGAAGGTGGAGATAGCTGTAGCAAACCAGGCCTTTCATTGCAGTGGAGTCTCCAACATACACTGCACAAAGTAAAAGGTTACATGGATTTTGATGAAATACTGCTCAAGGTGCAGGAATGGCTGCTAGCTCACTTCTGAGCAGCAAGTAAGAGCCCTGAGCCCTCTCTCACCTCCTGAGGGTGCTCTGACCTTTGGGAGATGTCTCTAGTACCTGCAGGGCCGGATCAGCAGGAGGTGTGTGACTCAGCCAACACTTGGCAAGAATTTGTTTTGTGTGCAAAGATCTGCCTGGCTCAGCATCACACCTTGTAACAGCCTTACTAAGCAATACCAGGACTGTGTAGTTGGACAGCTCCTCATAAATGTTCTCTTGACACAAGGGTCCCATTCAGCTTTTTGCAGTAGTGGGATTTTGTCCTGGTTCCCTGAAAATGTGAAAAGTACTTTTTCCTAATACAATTTCCTTATGTAACTTGAACTCGCCCTGAGTGTCAATTCCTGAGTTGTATTAACTGAGTACTGTAAGGGTCTGTTTTTAAGCAAATTTGTTTCTGAGTGAGAAAAGGATTGGGTAGGACAAAAAAAATCAGGCCTGCCTACCCCATCCTCACAGGCAGTGTTGGTACAGTAATTATCACCTCACCTAAGCGCTGCTGTGTACAGAGATAACAAATTTCTCTTGTAGGTGTTTGAAGATAAAAGTGGACAAAACAAAAATGTTGGCTACATCTGGAGTGAAAAAACCAATATTTGACCGGCTGTGCAATCAGCTGGAGAAGATAAGCCAGCAACTCAGAAGTGAGTCTTTGGCTTTATCACTGTAAGACAGCACACCCATCCCATGGCCTCACAGTGCCCCATCCTTTTCCACTGGTGCTTTTATTCTGATCACTACTAGCTGTCCCTTTTCAGCCACATCTGCCCATCCACTCCAACAGGTTTCCTGCAGCCCAGTTCCCAGTTGCAGTCATTGCTTCTGGGGAAGCTGCAATAGCTTAGCATGTGGCAAGGCCAAAAATAAGTATTTTCCTCTCTTCTCAAATGCCCACTGCTCATTACAGCCTCTGCTGCTGCAATTTATTCTCTGCTTCTCCCATGGTACCTGAACTATCTTGGATTCCTTCTTGCATCCCATTACTGTGGCAATATGACACAAGAATTAACTTAAACATCTTGTTCTTACTGACTCCCTGGCAGGATTAGCAAGCATAAGCCTTGCTCCTCTGGTAATAGCCATTTGCTGATACCATCCCTGCACACACAGTGGGTAGACATGAGGAATCTTTCTTGCCTGTTGTAGGGTAGATTTTAGGCAATGAACATGGTGGATCATTATGGTTACAAGCAGCAGCCGTTTGCTGCTAATTAAAGCAGCCAATCGGTCTATGCAACTCTTGAAGTGTGGTGACACCTCTGCATGTAGACCTTGAGCATCAGTCTGAACCAGGGAGCTGCTCTGACTGGGTGACAATACTTCTGGAAGGTGGCACTGCTATCTAAGAATTATATGTAGGCCAACCTTGGGGCCCCAAACACCACTTAGAAGTAAAGCAACTTATTTATTTTTTTAGAAGAAGATGTTCCACTGGCTGCAGAGACACCTGAAAGCTTGCAGACCAACCTGGAGGATTGTGAGCAGGAAGATGGTAAGTTGTGTATAGCTATGAATGATAATCACCTCACCAGAGTAATTCTTGAATTTTATTGATGCTCAGTGTTTTAGTTGTGTGATAGGCCCTAATCTCAAGTTCACAGCAGCTTACTCCATCCTGCATCCATGGAAGCACAGAGAGAACCCAGCAGTGGGGTAATGGAGTTTATACTGAGTAGGCCTGGTAGAATTAAGGACAACTGTTCTGTTCAGACACAAAGGTGAAGAGGTGACTGTTCCAGCAGGTGAGAGGAGCAGCAAACCACAGGATTAGACAACACAGGCATAGACCCCTTGCTTGTGTCTGTACATTTGCTCCCTGCCACAGTAACTCCCAGAAGCATGTTGCCTGTGATGGACTTTCTCATTTCCTTATAGGATCTGAAGATGATGAGGAGATGCCACATAAACGGCCAAAGACTGAAACAAAACAGGACTATGAGGAATGGAAAAGGAAAATCCTGGAAAATGCTGCTAAGGCTCAAGAGACAAGTAGCACCGCCTCTGTAATGCCCCCCAGTAATGTAACTGCTGCTTGCTCTTAATTTTACCTCTCCCTCTGCTCTAACAGTAATTCCAGTAGCATATGAGTTGATGGCTGCCTGGTAGTCAGCTGACTTTATTTAGTTTTTAAGTATTTAAGCAGGTTACTTTTAATAAATGACAGCAGGATTGAGGTGATTTTACAGGAAGCCTGTCTGACTACTCACCAGTCTGGTACCTCAGCAGCTATGGCATGAGGTGGTAGAATAGCTTCATTCTCTTGCTGCAAGAAGCAGGTAACATTCTAATGCTACTTTAAGGGTAAATAAGTTCCAAGTTACAGGTCCTTGGGCCCCTGGCTGGAAGCAGTCAGTGAAATAAGAGGGAGGGACTAATGGTGCCTTGTTAAATTGCAAAGCCAGCAGAGAAACTAGCATTTATTTTTTAATTTCTTAATTTTTTTAACCATTGAAGAAATATAGTTTAGTAACTGAATTTTACTTATTTTTATGTGTATGGGACTGAAGTCTCTTTTGCTTTTATAAGGGGTCCCAAACATTCCAAGAAACAATAAAAGTACTGGAAGGAAAAGCTTTGTATTATGGCATCATGTTTTTGGCACATGTACTCAGAACACAAAGTAAAAGATATACACAAGATGCCTGTGCTTTTAGAAGGAAGATACCCACTGGATGAGGATCTTCACTGGTAACAGGATTTTTTGCATCTTGCAGTCATAAGCTTTGAGGAGAGAGGGCCCTGCCCTGTAGTTTGTGGAGGCAACTTCTGCGATCCTACACACACATTAACCCACGTCAAGTAAGAGCTGTGACAGAATGTCTGACGTGAGGTCAGAATCCCACCTGGTACCACCTGGTGTTCTGTTTTTAAGACCTACTCAGAGATGCTTTCAGGTTTGTTTGGCGGGGGGGGGTTACATCAAAATGGATGAATATAGGCTTGTTCCACTTTCATCAAATTTATTAGTATTAATTCAGAAATATACAGACCAATGAATATAATCACATTTAGCATGCAGAACCACTGTGGAAGGAAAACATGAACAAAAGTGGGCCTTCATAGAAGGTGATAAATTATCAAGATTATTTCACTTGGTTTTAATAATTCTTCTCTGTCCCAGTTCTGAAAATCCTGCAGAAGTGACTATGTAAAGTGAGAAGCAGTTGAGTGGGAAAGATAACTAGACTGGGGTAAACCAGTCTTACAAACCTCATTAGCAACCAACACTACTTCTGCTAATTCAAGGGATGTGTAAGTCCATAAAGTTCAAGGGAGCTTTACAGATGCTTTTGCTGGAAAGATAGTTTCATTAGTATTATTTTCTATTTTCCCTAAGAGCCCATCCAGCTCACACTGAGTTTTATAGACTCTACTACAGGAAACCACTGGTTTAATAAATAGTTATGCTTTTTATCATAAAGATTTTAAGTGGCTCCCACTCTATACTTCAGGAAAAAATTTTAGAATCCAAAACAAATTAGTACAGAGAAGAAAACATTCAATGTTCAAGAGTAGAGTTGGGGGAAAAAAAGGGCTTCAACCTCCTAACTGGACTAAAGGCAGAATCTGGAAACACATCACTGTCACTGAACCTATTAGAAATAAAACCTATTTGCATGTCACACCATATCAACTCTCAGTCTTAAAATTTTCAGAGAGGAGAAAAAATCTTCAGACTAAAATTTACAAACTTAAGGGCTGCAACTAAAGCATTTAAAAGTTTTAGATATATACAAAACTATATCTAGAAATCTTTTCTGGACAACATGAGGTCTTTTTGCATGTACCCAGTGGTCATTGTATGATTTGTATTTGTGGCAGTTTCACACATCTCCGTCCAGAAGTTCAATCAGTTCAGCTCAATTCAACTTGCCATGAGAAACAGCAGTGATGGACCAACTTAAGTGGCTTCAAACCAGGATTCTTCATAGTTCATAACAATGCAGTGATTATTTTTCTAAAGGAGAGAGCAGAATAAAAAAAACCAACAAAAAACAACCAACCAAAGCCATTCAAATATATCATCTGGGAGGAAAAATCTTTTAGAAAGAAATGCAAAAGAAAAGCATACCAGTTATCTTTTATTCTAAGTAACAAACACCTGTCAGAGAAGTTGTGCCACTGTTGTGGCAGTTCTCTACAAATTATAACATACATCACTCAGCAGGAGGGTCTTCAGAGATCCCATGAGGAACCAGAAAACTGACAAGGGGTTCTGTGGTGTAAACACACCAACAACACTGCAAAATCAAAGCCTTCAGCAAGAAGTCAGAGCCCCAGTAACAGCCACGTTTTCCCACCACTATTTAGAACAACTCAAAACTTGAAAAAACAAACAAAGGAGCTTCTGCTTTTAGAAATTATTCTTTCAGTGCCCTCTTCCCTGAGGCACTTCTAGAACCTTAGTGCTAACACACATAATAATGAGGAGGACAGTCCCAAAACCTTATGTTATAAAATGGGCAGAAATTATTGAAGACACTGAGTCCTTCCACAGCTTCATGTCCATGTCCAAGGGTGGTGGATGCTTCACACCACATCAAGCAAGCTTGACAGACATACTCCGAAATCTCTTCAACCTGTTAGCAGCAGCCACCACATAAAAATGTTTCTGTGAACAGAACAGAACAGTCCAAGTGTGAGTGCAACCAAGGTAAAGGACGTTTCCTGCAGCTGACACGGCTTTTTCTTCCTGGTAAATCAAATTCTCTCTAGTGACCCACACCTTGTGTGGATTGCAGTGTGAAACCACTGGTTCCTGCAGAATACTGCTGGTACTGTGAAATTTTGCAGCATTATTATGAATTATAGAGCAAGAGATCTTTAGATTATGTATTTTTTACAATGCAAGTGCAGAAGTTTGCTACCAAACAGCTGAAATGCAGGACTGGAAAAAGCATAAACCTCTGGTTTAACTCCTTAGCAAGGAACTGCAACTCCTCAGTGACAAAAGAGAAGGAAATGGTCCTCACTAGTTTGCCTCCCATTTCTACAGGCTTCTTTCTAACAAGACCACTGTGTTCATCTTTCAGGATCAATTATCTACAATCTAATAGAAACTCCAACACAAATCAGTACCTATCACTTCTTCATAAAAATTTAGTTCAGAAGGAGCCTGGGGGTTATCAGAAAGATTCTGAAGAGTTGGGAGATGGTTGGGAGTTGAGAGATGGGTTTAAGCCTAATTATTTTTTCTTCTCTCCCACACTTCTACTCTGGTAGGCACAAACTGCCTTATGTTGTGTCCTTACTTGATAGCGACAAGAGGTCAATGCAACTGTTATTAACGGGAAAAGTATAAAGAGAAAACATTTAATATTAGCTTAGTAGCATCAGACACCTCTGAATTCGTAGGATAAAAAAATGTAAAACTTCAGAATACCAATCAGAAATAGTGAAAATTGAAACCCAACTTGCTAAAAATACAAGCAATATCCTTCTGCAGGACAAAAAACCTAATTTACAAATGAAAATAGACTTCACAACTCTTATTTACACCAAAGAAGCCTGTGGGCACAAGTGAGCCAACACTCAAAAGGAAGAGGTGCTCTGCCCATGTTCAGCCGATTTTCCCTCTGACTTTGTCTCTTTACCTTCCATTTCCTGTGAGCCATGTAACTCTGCAGCAAGAGCTGGGACTTCAGGCGAAGCTGGAACTTCTTGGCCTTGGCAGGAAGATTGTTGAGCCACTCGTGCCTCAGACACTGTGTCGCACTCATCCGGCAGCTGCAGGGGAGGAAATCTGTCATGTCAGTGTTCCCACCTTCTCAGTGCCCTGTGCTGCTCTGTGTTACTGATAAACTGCCTCAAATGAATGAACATAAGTGAGTGAAAATGCTTCCCGAGATGCTGTTCATCCCATGGATGAACACGGGATCCTAGTGACACCCTGCCCTCTCCAGCCTAAGGGGTGAGTGGGGTGAAGAGCTGCTGGAGGCTCTGCAAGGCATGAGCTGTGGTTAAGTTCATGAGTTTATGTATAATTTTATTATGCAAATGCAGAAATTTGCTAACAGAAGAATAACATTTGTGGTGTTACTTGCCTGTCTTGATAGTGTGGGCTTATCCTGTGCCTCGTATTAAAAAAGCATAATTGTCTATTCATCCTAAACTTAGCTCAGGCTAAGCCTACAGTATATCCTGATACCCAAAAATGGGCCAAAATGTCATGTCTATCCTAAGACCTTTGAGAAATGTATGGTAAACAAGGAACTCTTGAGGTAGAGATATTGAGAAAAAAGTTTAATTTGCTTTTTTTTCAAAACAAAAGCCTATGCCTGACTCCCAAGCTTTGTCTGAGCTATCACCAAGAGGATGAATTAAGATGACTCCTGCCTGCTCAGCTCTGCTTTCAGCAGCCAGGGGAGGGAGGTACAGATCTTGCACAAGGCCAGACCCACTGTCCCAGCAGGGCAAAGGTGCCAGGTCTGCAGGAGAGCTGGGCTGCACACACACCTTGTGAACAACTGAGCCAAGCTGATCGTTGCTCTTTCCATATCACTGACATTTTCTTGCATAGTCATTTCATTCACAGCTTCTAACCAGACTTTGCAGTGTCCCTCTGGAGCTCCAATTCCCATTGTACAGAAAAATTGAAGACTCCAAAGTGAAGATTACAGTCTCACAGCAAATCATCATCACGGCCTGAGAAAAAACCATTTGTTCTCTCCTGCTGGCAATATGCTAAATTCCAATTTATTCTTTGCTTTTCATAGGACTTATTATTCAAAATGTAATTAGTACTAGAACTGATTTGTCTGATTTAGGTAATGATCTGGAAATTGTTAATATTCTAAGCACTCCTTTGAATTCCCCTCAAACATACAATCTGTTTTACTGTATGCATCACTTCCTGGTTTGATTAGTTTTGTACCACTACTCAGCACGAGAAAAATTTCTCAACCAACTCCCACAGCCATGGTCTGACATCAATATCATCCTTATTCTCTCCTGTTTCATATGTGCAATCACTTTTTATTAGTGGAGCCAAGACTAAGAAGCCACATGCAGAGTTAAGTCACAAATACTCCTTCATATCTCCCAAATTCCTGTAGACCACTTTAGAAAAAAACAATGCACATTTTCACAGCTGCAGATTCCACTTATCCCGCATGGCATTCAAGAGGCGTTTTTGCAATGTGTGTCAGGGCTTGTGAGAATCCAAAGTAACAATAGAAATAGTTTTGCTCAGAGAGGCAAAAGCTTTAGAGACAGATTCCTGCACTGCAAATCCTTCCAGATTTCCCTGTTCTGCATGTACTGATGCTACTGTGAAAAGCAACTTTCTTCAGTCAGGGTACACAGACACTCTTCTTTTAAATAGTGGCTTCTAAATCACAGAGGAACTGCCCAGCAAGCCCAGACAGAGCATACAAAAAATGTCACATAGTAAGTTCTTGCTGTTGACTGCAATCCAAACAATTGGCTGCTAGAACTTAATGTCAATAGGTGCTACTGTCCTCACAATCAGACACAGAGGTACCTTTTCTCCTTCACAAGTAGTCTGGAAATAAAGTCTTTAGCTTCCTCTGAGAGTTGTTCAAATGCTTCTGCATCAAAATCCCAGCTGCAATTGAGTACATAATTCATTGTCTCTGCATCAGTTTCTCCCAGGAATGGGGACAGACCACTAAGCCTTATAAAAAGAAAGAAGGGGTGGGGGAGAAGAGGAGTTATCATATGCAAGATGTGTTTTTCCTTCTACAAATCCTCTGCTTTATAATTGTTATGTTATAGAGAGGAAAGGCACTCAGCTATGGAGGGTTTCACTTTTCAGCCCCTGCCAAGATAAGCCAACATTTTGGGGCAATAATGTGTTGTAATTTTAGTGTTGCTCTCTACCTGTTCACTCGGCTCGTCAGGGAGCATTGTCAATAGATCTCCAAGGAAATGGATTCCGTGAGGATGTAGTTACATCCTTCAGTGCTTTCCCAGCTAGGAAAGCTAGGGGGACTCAAGAGCTTTCCCAAATCAAGGCTCATATCCATATATAGCTTGAATTAAAGAAAATTCTGAACAATGGATTACTTTTTTCAATTAGTCTCTAAGCCCAGATTTATTGCTTCTGTCATTTATTACTTCGTTCAGTTGGGTTTTGGCTAACACAGAAATTTAAACCAGAAATGTATGCAGTTCACAGAAATCACTTGTGAAAGATTCTGGGATGCAAGGCTAGCTCGTCAGAAGGCAGAGACTGGACAGAGAGGCTGTCCATGGCTGCCATCCAGATATCGGGGAAAACTTTTAGCCTTATTCATGACAAGACATGTTTTTAGACCCGTGGCCTAACACCCATATAATATTAATTCTATTCAGATGCACACCAAGTCTAAGCTCATAAAATGATCAGATTACAAATTTGAAAATTACTTCAAGTCCTCAAGAACACAATCAAAGTGGAAATTCATACATATTTTGAGCAACTTTTTCAAGTGAAAAAGAGACCTGACTCATTTTAAGATGGCAAGAGAGAAGAACATTTACATATTAATCGAAAGGATTATTTGTTATTTAGAGACTTTAACTGAATTAATTAGGAGGAGTGACAGCCAGATGGGCTCAGTGGCTGCTGCCTTCTTGCCCTGCAGACCCCTCCCCTCTGGAGCCCTCACCACAACCCCTCGCAGGGTTACTCACAACATGTATGTGATGACCCCCACACTCCACATGTCCGTTGGGAAGGAAACAAAGTCATAGTTCACCACCTCAGGAGCCAAGAACTCTGGAGTCCCAAAATTAACCTTCAGTTTCTCACAAGGTTTGTACCTTTATCACAAAAAGAGACATCAGTGCTCAGCATAGACTGGGAAGCACATCTCACAGAGGCAAAGCTTTTTGTGTGAACATGGCAAAGGAAGCAGAGCTGACTCCCAGGGAATCAGGGCAGCACTGAGGTGACCTCAGGTGAATATACTTCACCTATCCCAATGCCAGAGCAAAGCCAGGAGGAAGACCAAGGACACTAAAACCTGCAAAGACCTCCCCTACAGAGTGGTCACAGCTTTACTCTCCCCCAGGCACCACGGGATGCTTTCCAGCAGATATTGTCCAACATAAAACACATAAAGAAACTTTGATTATAAAAGGTATGGAGAGCATTTGCTTAGTGGGACGTACCCAGCTACAACCCAGAGTAAAGGTCCTTATCACAGATAAGAACACAATATAACTACTAAGGTGGGACTCTGAAGAGGATTATTTGGGCTTGTAACAAGTTAAACAGTGATCCCATATAAGGGGGAAATGATTGTTTTCTGTGGCTTAAAAAGGAAAGGTTACTGAACCAGTAATCTTTTTTTAACCAGTAACTTTTTAAACCAGAATTGTCACTGAACTAGTAACAATTGTCACTGATGGCATTTGGAATTACACCTCTGTACAGAGAGAACAAATCACTAAAGCACTGCTTTTACATTTCTGTTCCCTGGAGGATCTTGTTTTCAAAACTGCTTTAGTAGAAGTTTGTATCTTTACCCTCCTATTTTAAAAAACAAACAAAACCGAAACTCAATGTATACTTTTTTTTTTCCCAGAAGTATTTCATGGAAACAAAAGTCCACATACACAAACCTAAGTACATTATATGCATGAATGTACCAGCATTTGGCTTAAGAAAAGCCTCAAAATGTTTAGAAAATAAATAGAGAAGTGTTATTGTTCTTACTGTTATACTAATGGAAATAATTCCTTTGTATTCTAGGGCAATTGACTCATGCTTTCACAGCTTTTCTTTAACAACTTCATGGAAGTAAAAGAATGGAGAAAAATCCATATTTCTCTGAGGGTTTCCTGTTTCACATGGGATGGCTCATACATGCCTTATTTTTCCCCCCTTCTTTCTCCCTTCAATCAACATAGCTACGTAAACAGTTTAGCAGATCATTTCTACAACTAGAACCTGCACAATGAAACCCAGCAGTCAAGAAGTCTCTGAGAGTCTTCATGCAGTCCCTAGAGTAAAAGCTCTACATGGGGAATAATTTTGAGATAATTAGAACAGCAGTATAGCTTTATCCAACAGAAATGTAATTTGAAAAAGTAATTAGATAATTAATGCACACAGCAGCAAACTCATGCCTGCAGAAACATCATGCTTAGCTCATTCACATAGCTGAATTGTTTAAGAGCCAACAAAACACAACCCCCACCAAAGAACTACCAAAACCCTGTCAGAAGTGTGTGAGTTTTATTTGGGTTTGCCTTTTAAAATAAATCCACATAAATATATATTCATATAAAAATACATTTTTAAAATAAACAGAAATCTCTTACCTCCTTGCTAATCCAAAATCAATAATTTTAATCTGGTTTCCTGTGTGATTTACACATAGTATATTTTCAGGCTACAAAAAGAAGAGGGCATTTTAAATTAAATGTGCGAGAGAGAGATCTAGTCAAAGAGCATATAAAAGTCTCAGAGATTTTAAAGATAATTTCTAGGATAATATTTTCCTTCTATTCCTATCACAAGAGAAGGATTTAACAGGCATACTAAGTGAAAGGTTTGGGTTTGGACGTCCTATAAAGAAGGTTAACTTCCATTCCTGTATAACAACATTCCTGTATGTCACCATATATGTCAAATAGATTTTGGAATGGAAAGGCCTTGTAAAATAGGAGAGTCAGTCTGATGCTTGAGACTCATCCACTGGATTTACTCCTTAAGTATAAAAGTCCCTCCACAAAAAGCCACAAGGAACAGGTCAAATGCATCCCAAAATGTTTTTTTTTCCCAATGAGAATATTTTTTCAAAGTGGGGATTGGTTGGTGGGGTTTGAAAATATTGGTTATTGAGGGACCATTAAGAAAACATTGCCATTTTACTGCAGGTTGGTTCCAGGCAGGAAAAAGTAAAAACTATAGAAGAAGATTAAATAGGTATTTAAACACAGTTACAAAGGAGTGGGGAAAATGGAGGGAATATTGTGTGTATTTCTAGCCAAAGAGGTTTTGGGTGGGGTATTTTTTTTAACTGATGACAAAAGGGCATTGTTTAAACACTATGCAGAAAAAAAAAGCTGCTGATTTAAGAGAGGCAGAAGCACAGAATCCTTATCATTTCACTATTCCAAGCACACTTCTGGGTAGACATTGGAAAAAAGTAATGAATCTCTAGAGCTCCATTCATTTTAACTATTGAATTAAGTGTATTCTTTATGACGTAAGTCCGTGAAATGAGAAATTACTTTTGAAATTAGAGACTCTGTGATGGCCCAAACCAGCATCACTAAAGCACAGAGAGCATGAACAACTGACCTTCAGATCTAAATGGAGAATATAATGCTGGTGTAAGTAGTGGACTCCTTCACAAATCTGTTTGGTGAACAGGATTGCATCCAGCTCGGTCAGATGGTAGTTTTCATCTGTGATCCGGTCAAATAATTCACCACCATCAAGACTAAAATTTTGACACAGACAAGTGTTAAAAACCCTAACGTTCTGCTTTAGCTCAATTTATTCCCAAATTGGGAATTAGTCTCTGTAATTGAGCAAGGGTCCCAGCAGCACATCCAATATAAAGTGTATCAGTAGCCTCAGTGACTTCAAGAGATTTATTTCCCCATGTGAAATTAAGTATCAAGCTAAATTCAAATACGGAAAAGTCAACACTAACATTTGGGGGGAATACAGTTTTGAGGTTAAAAACCTTTTTTATTTAGCATTATGCCACTACATAAAAAAGCAACGGGAATACAAAAGGAAATCTTCCTTTTGTGAATCCCATATTTGATATAGATGAAAATTATTATTTAGTTTCAAATGGGAGAAATTTTTACTAACCTTAAAATTATACAGAGGCAGACCATGCATATAATGTCACCTTTCTACCTCCTCCACATCTTTAGTTATTCTACTTAAAATGTCTCACTTCCCTTGTCTGGGTTTCTCACCTTCACTCCCTCCCTTACGTGAGATTTTATTTACTCATGACACTTCTGTGTAACTTGGTATCTAGGGACAATGTTAGGGCCCGTAATTAAATAAAAAATGAACCATAGGGAAGTTCTGTTCATTAACCACCTTATAATTTGGTTCATACTCTTAAAAACAGCTGCCTTTCTTTACCTTTGTTTAAACTGTAATCTTGCCAAATATACGAACTTTAACCTGAAGAAATCACCTATAAACATATTTTTTCCTTGTGAAAGTGAGATCAAGGATCAAGTCTCTCTCAGGCTGGGAAACCACCCAAGTCTTCACACCTCAGAATTATCATTGCCTATTTCCTTTAGTGACCTAAGAAAACCCAAACATTTAACAGTTCCTGAGGTAATTTAAACTTACTATTCCATGATCAAAGTGACGCTATTTTTGGCTTCAAAAGCATCGTAAAGCTGAATCAGATTCACGTGATTTAACTGGTTCATGACGTTAATTTCATTTTTTACTTCCTCCTGAAAAAGTAGCAAAATAACAAAAAATAAGCAAAACATCCTCCTTAAATTTCAACATATTGAAACAGAATTATTTGTAAAACTCAGTAACAGCTATACCACAAGTCTCAGGTGGGCAGGATGTTTAATCATAACCATGAGAGAAGATGAACTGTGATATGAAGTCCAAGCTACAGTGTTTGCCAGTAACCATCGACAAGCTGCCCATCACAGGCTGATTCAGGGAAGTGGGGTGGAGGTGCTGGGAGTCAGGGCAGGTTTAGAGCTGTGTTCACATCAAAAGGTTACCTTCTCTTTGGCTCCTTTCACCTTTATGATTTTGGCTGCCAGGTTGAGACCAGTCAATATTTCCGTGCACTTGTGAACTTGCCCAAAACGCCCCCTGCAGATGCCAAGGAAAAGATGGGAAACCAGCTTAGCACAGCTCACACAGCAACTTCTCCTACGACTATTCTTATCATCCAGTAAAAATAGCTCAGTACAAAGTGAACGGAATCGGGTGGCCAGCAGCATGAAGCTCCTCTTTCTCTCAGCTTATGAAGGATTAGTTTTATCTTTC
Source organism: Serilophus lunatus (assembly GCA_013399895.1). Classification (NCBI taxonomy): domain Eukaryota; kingdom Metazoa; phylum Chordata; class Aves; order Passeriformes; family Eurylaimidae; genus Serilophus; species Serilophus lunatus. The sequence continues at coordinate 214,747 of VXBA01002086.1, forward strand.
CAGCCAGTTGTTCAGTGCTTACATTAAAATATTATGCCTCCTTCATATTACTGCATTTTGCTGTGGCATGATGACCTGATGATGTTCTTGTTCAGCTCTGTAACTGTACCCTCCTGCTGTCCTTCAGTGATGTGTTAGTGGGTATATTAACAAGGATATTTCTGTCCTGATCTCATAACTTTTTAAATGACCATAAGACCAGTAACTGTAGCCACTCCACAGACTGCATTTCTCACGTGTTGTAAATTCTCTCCCATGCCACGCAGACATGTTAATGCCCCTTGGGATGATTTCTAAACACTATCTTCCCTCCTATTGCATCATATTGCTTATACTTATTATAAGTATAAGCCATTATAAGCCATATTTGTATGTGGATCAATGTGTAAATCAAGTTTTCTTGTCACATCAGTAAGGATACAAGAATACAAAAGCTGAAGCAGCTGCAGACTTCCTGTGAGTGAAAACTAAACATAAGGTCAAAACAATTGTAACTTCTTCCTTAGTTTTCTCTAACATGCAATTCAGCAAGGAAAAAAAAAAGATTTCTGGAAGCTGCCTGACCTAACGGGCTTTGTTGGTTTCAAATGCTCTGAATCTGTTCTGCCTTAAGGGTACAGGTTTTTCTCATGACACCAGCTGAGGCCAGGATTATTATAACAGATGAAAAAAAACAGTCATCCAAGATGACAGTCAAGCACCTGAAAATGGAACTGGGGCAGTAATCAGTCATCTAAGGGACAGCCCTTGATTAACAGCAACCATGAGAGTTCAAAGGTCTTCTGAATGAACTTGTTCACTCTGGGTGCATTGACCTTGTATGTGCCTCACACACCACCACCCCACCTCCTCCACCCCCCCAGTTAATCCCACATCTGAAGAAGCCAGCTCATTGCATTCCTCCTAGAGCAGTACAGCATCAGGGACAGGGATACTCACCCTCCCAGTACCTCATGGCGACACACTGAGTAGCACGTTGCCACCTCTGTTTGTTTGACGCTCACGATGCGATGTTCGAAAGGGGCCGGAGGAGAAGGACTGTCATCTAAGGAGGAGACAGACTGGTCACTGAGATGTTCCTGCACACACCACTGCACTGTTTCACCTCGCTCACACCAGTGACTTCAACCCACAGGACATGCACGTCGCCTTGCTGTGCCTGCTAAGAGTAATGACATGTCTCAGCTGCCTTCCGTGCTTCCAATACCCACAGCTCCACAAAACCGGACCCTGGTGCTCTCCCCACCTTTGGCACTGCTGTCCTGAAGGGATGAACCCAGTTTCTCTGGCAGGTATTGCTAAAAGAGCCCTCAGTGCTTCCATGGCTGTGGGGATCTAGTGGAGAAATGCTGGAAGCACAGACACTCAGATCAGCCAACATTCAACTTCTGCCACCAAGCTACTAATGCAAACACTCAACCCAAAACTTGACTAGAAAGTGCACTGCCCTCTCTATCACTTCTTCTCTTTGCTCATGTTCTCTATCATGCCATCATTTTTTCTTCTACTGGAGTTCAGACAAGAACTGAAATATCTGAATAACATTAATCATGCAATTCCTTCACTCTTTTTAGAATGGCATACAAATAAAATAACCCTTGCATTTGCAGCTAGCTCTAAGAAGGGAGGTGCTGAACATATTCAACATCTTTCTGTTACTTCAAGTGAGGTACTTTCACTGCTAACACCCTTTCACAGATGAGGAATAAAGTCCCAGAACTGAGAACAGGATCCCACCTCCTGAATCTCAGCTGTTAACACAGTAAACCCACTGGACACCTTTAGAAGACCAATGTCTTCATTTATACATTAACAGAAAAGGCCATCTGAAAAATTATCTGAAGTTTGAAAAAAAAATTACACCTGGTCATCTTTTAATTCTTATGTAACAGCAGATAAGACCAGCATAAATACACAGCATTGAGAAAAGATGACAGTGATTGGTAAGATAATGACATTTCCAAATTAAAGCTGTAAATATTAACATTACAACTATTAAGCTTTGTCAGTTTGTGGTAAGTAAAATCAGTTAACTGTGATCACTTAATGTCCATGTTTTTCTAGGGTCAGTCTTCATTAAAGCCACTTTTGATATCCCCTATTCAAAGCAATTTTACAACTAATTTCCAGATATCTTGAGCTGCAATTTAATGTGCATTCAACTCATCTCCAGCCACTGCTGACAATACCAGACCCAAATCAGGACATCTACCCATGTACATTCTGGAACACACACATATTTGTGCTGCCAGGAGAGAGCACTACCTGAAACAAAGCAACCAAGTGTTCACACAGTAATCGAGAGGAGATCTATGGCCAATAACACTCTTCCTGCAGTATTTTTCTGTGCTCTGCATCTTCAGCCCATAGTTGCTTAAGTATCCCTGGTTTGCATACTCCATCTTAAGAAATAAATGCTTTATCTAAAGAAATTTTTTTTTCAAAATTACTCATACTTCTGTTCACACATACACTTCACTCTATTTTATTTTAAATGATTTTTTCCCCAAAAACACATTTCAAAAGGGAACTTACTATTAAAAGAATTTGTAGAAATGTTACTTGGTATTTACATAGTCAAAGACACCTGTGGCAAAATACTCCTGACCTGTAAGACACAGGAGTTCTACTGAGCACTGGTCCAGCAATTATTGTGCATACAACAGGCATGGATAGCACAAAATCCTCAACGTATAATTTCCAAAAGCAACAGCAAGCAACTCACCAATGATCATTTCACCCTGTGTGGGAAGTGCTCTGCCACCTTCTAGTGACTTCATCTTCTCTGGTGCCACCCCAGGGTACTGATGAGAATCATTTCCACTCTCCCCTGAAGATGCTGATTCAGATTCTCTCCTCTCAGAGTTGGTATCTCTTGAGGATTCTTCTGCTTTTGCTGTTTCTTGATGGTTTTTCACTTCTACCCCTCCATCTTTTGCAGGGTCCTTTGCAGAGGTATGCTGTGAGGTTACGGGCTTGCATTTTAATTCTGGTTTGTCTTCAGCTTTTTTATCTGGTTTGGGCTTGCTCAGTAATGGCTGCTGCTTTTCTGTTTGAGGTGCAAGTTCTTTTTGCTTACTGCTCCCTTTAACTTCTGGATTTGACTCAGTGCTGATGTTTTTAGTACTCTCTTGAAGTTTTAATTTTTCAGGCAGCTGTTTGACTCCTTTCAAGTCTGCTGGTGTGGAGGATGGGGGTTTTACTTTGGGACTTTTACTTCTGTGATCACTTATGTTTCCTTCCTTGGTCATCTCAATCTTTTCTTTCATGTCAGCCTTATGTACACTGATGGACATCCTGCAGAGCAAACAGCCAACATTTGACGCAGATGGATAACCTTACTTTTGGAACTTTATAGGGGAAGAAAAATCTATAAAGTTTCCAAAGCCACAGATTTCTCAGTATTAATAAAAGCTAACTGTACCAATCTTTTTAGAAAAGATTCACAAACACTAAGGGAAGACCAGAAAAAAACATGCTGATGCTTTTTCTGTGTCCTCATCTGGGTACATGCCTGCCTTCTGCTGAACAGAATGTCTTCCACTGCAAAAAGTTAATCCCACATTTGCAAGCTTACTCACTTGTTGCAATTATTACAGTTGGTATAAGAGAACACCACTCATCTGAGCAGAGAGGGGATACTGATTGCCTTCACAAACTACAGGCTGATTATCTAAATGGCTAACTGCTCATATGGCTCTACAAATCCAAAGGTTAGCATCTACCCCCAGCTCTCTTCCAGCTGGCCGACTTGCACTCTAAATATCTGTGTTTGTGTCTTCTGATGGGATAGCATTTTTCTACAGCTTTTTCTTAAAAATCTAACTTTCATAAGTTCTCTTGCTCCATCAATCCTGTTTTCCTTGGCATTTTAGCTGCTAGAAAAGTTTAATGATCTTTTTTCCCCTCTTCTCTCACCTAAAAAGAATATAGGCTAGAACCAATTCTCTGTGTTCCTAAAATCCATCAAAGACATTGTGTGATAATGTTTGAGTCAACTGTTACAGCTCCAACTGTCATGACTTGCCTGATTTCACTGAGGCTGAACTGAGACTTGTGAAGCTGTAAAGTAGATTTTATACAATGGCAAGTAAAGAAAATTTCTGTCATTGAGGAGAGAATGTACCTCATTTTCACAAAGGTTATTGCCTGTTTCAGTGGAGCAACCTTATTAGAAAGGAAGTTTTAAAAGAAAAGTTTTCTGCTTTTGTATTACAAGAGTCTGAAATTTCTCATTTTCAGTACCTTTAACACCCTTGTGCTGTGCTATGGGTCTCAGCTGCTCTGGTGTGAGCTATCAGAGCAGCTGAGCACAGCTCTGGGCAAACACTTCCTCTGCTATCTAAACAAGCCAGAACTCAGCAGGACTCTTGGGCATTTCTCCAAGCTGGGGAACACAGTGTTCTTTTGACAGTTCTGCGTGGGCTTGCAAACTTCATTAAAAGTTGCATCCATTTTAGAGAGGTGTTTATCACCCTCATGTGACTTCACACTCAAAAGCACAATGGGTGCCCCGGGCAGGGAGGCTGCTGCTTCCCCTGGGGTTTACTCCAGCTTCTGCCTTCCAGTTACTTGTTGGCCTCCCTCTGTTTAAACCAACCAGCTGCTGCAGAAGCTGCTGCCCATCTCCAAGTTCACTCCCTGGCACATCATCAACCAGCACCGACTTCCAAGGGGTCAGCAACAGTTCCTCCACTGCTTCACCAGCACCCTGAGCCACCCCCAAAGCACATGCTCAGCCTCCAAGGCAGCACTCCAGCAGGCAGCTGGGATGGACCTGCTCCAGCTGTTGAAGGGTAGTGCCTATGGCTCACCAGCCAGAGCCTAAAACCCACTGGGAAAAGTACAAGGAAGGCCCTGTGCTTTCAGTGTTACTGCAGCAACCAGTTTGGAGGTAACCATGTCTACAACTGCACACAAATGTTTGAAAAGAGGCCACAGTAGTGAAAGCTTCTACCTTCTCCTGCCACATTCTTGCACTCACCCTCTATGGAGAATAATATCCCAGAGTGCCAGTCACCACAATGAACCCTCTCCCTTGGGAAGCCTATGTGCTGACATCAGGATAACTTTAATTTTGGTACTTTATCCTTCATCCACTTTATTTGTTGAGTTATTTTGGGGTTTGCAGGTTTTTTAAGAGTCTTATAATCCCAGTAGACACCTATTGCACAGGATTTAAGTGTCCACCCTATATTCACATATATCACTACAGATTTCTCAATTTAAAGTACACGCACACAAAAGTAGGGTCATGTTCTGTCTGCACTTTGGGCACCAATTTGTACACACAAACAACTGGGAAATTCCCCACATAAAGTAACATACATGTGTGTGTATGGGTGAGTCTGTCTATCACTCACACACACACATATATATAAATTACTTTGTAACCACCCACCCAGAGAAGGCATTGGCAGTTAAAATCTGCCACAAAAGTTCCATTTGGTGGGGTTTACTCAGGCCCTTGCTGCTCTGAGATTTTTGCTTTAACCACTCCAAGGTCACCACACTCATCCCAGAATGGAGCTCCCTCTTTTTATGATCTGCTTTTCTTTTTTTTTTAAATTCTAATAACATGAAATGGTTTCAGATCACACAGAAAGCCACCAACAAGGCCATTACCTGGTATGTGTCACTTCACACCCCGTGTCAGATATAGCCTGGGATGTGGAGGGCACAGCTTCCCGGGATGCCACACTCGATGGTGGAGGTTTGTTTTCATTCTTTCCAAGTTTCTGATGAACAAGCTGCCCGTGGCACTCATCTGGGCGTGGGGATCTGTCCATATTCTGTGCTTTAGCAGGAACATTTTGGTTGCCTACTTGATCCTGATGTACGAAGGTAAGACCATTGTGTTGATTCAATGCTTTGACACCAATGTCCTTTTGCTGTTGAGAGCTCTTACTGCTGTATGTTTTCCCAGCACCTTCTACCACTTGCTGCTGTGATGTCCTCTCTTTAACTTGGGGTTTGGAGTCAGCTTTGTTGACCACAGCACCAGAAGTGTTCACCTTCTCACATGCTCCCTTGTTTTCATCCAGCTTTTTCCTACTTTTTGCCTCTGAATAAAATAATCCATTAATTAACTACCCTTCACAAAAGCAATGACAAAACAGAGAGGAGATAAAGCAACACACCAGTCAAAATAATCTACACAGTTGCATACAGCAGAAAAGATGGAAAGAAACCCCCCAAAAGGTTTAAAATCTTTACACCATCAGGATTGAGATAGTCACTGCTAATGCTTGTGGGCTTAACCAGAGATTTAACTGCTCTGTTTGATGGCTTTCCAGCAGTGTTACAGATTGAACTTGCATTTCCACAAAGCAAATGAAAAACCTGAAAGGCTCAAGTTCACTGTATGTAAAACCTGAAATCACTGTGCAGGCAAATATAATGGGTAGTTCAGGCACTGTAGACCCATCCAGGACCTTCCTGAACCTGATAAACCCTCTACCAGATTAGAGGTGGAGACTCCAAGGCATGCTGAGACCTGAGACAGGGCAGCTCACATTTTTTATGAAAGGACAAAAAGATTCTTCATCACCTTCTCCTGACAATGGCTGTGATTATTAAAATGGAAATTTCCAGGGTAACTTTCAGCATTCAGCATTTACAGGTCACTGGCAATCACGGTTTTTTACAACCTTGTGTAGCTTTTGAGTCAGAGTTGGGACTGTTTGCTTTATTTTTGTCACTTCCAAGATGATGAAGCTAAAAAGGGGATTGCCCATAATGCAAAGGATTCACTGACAATTTGTGAAGACCACAGCATGACAGGGCCTGCTAAACATCACCTTCACCCCTGTTGCAACTCCACAGGCATCAACAATGGATGCAACAGGGCAATGCTCTGACAGATGCATCCTAAATAGGAATCTGGTCCTGACATGCCAGTGGAGCTGGCTGATCAAAAAAAGATATTCCCAGTGTCAACATGTCCCTTTTTCAGAGAGGGGGAGGAGGAAGGGCTGGTTCAGATGTGTTAAGGGAAAATAATTTATCAGGTTTGCTATGTGATATTGCCACTGTCTTCGCAGTATCTCCAAACAAGCACTGCTCCCTCAGCTCAACTCAATGAAATCCAAACAAAACAAAAACACAAAAAACCCCAAAACAAAACAAATTCCTGTGCATCTGAACAAAGGTGCTGCTTTTAGTTTCTTTGTCTTCTAGCTTTCTATGGGGTTTGATCCTGGGGACAAATCATCTTTGGAGGAGGTGAGAACAATTCTATTTTCCCAGTACTGGGAGGCAAAGTTACTCTGTTACATTTGAGTAATTCAGGTAATGGGAAATAGCAGGCTATTAATTTCCAGCGTGCCTGCTGCACATTCTTGAGTCAAAGCTTGTAGCATGCCTGGAGTGATACATACCTTCCAGAGGCTTCTTGCTTTCAGTTTGGGTTCCTCTGTTACTAAGCACATGCTTAGGTTTTGTACCACTCTCCTCTTTGGCCTAAAAATGACAGGGCAAAACAAAAATAACAGTTACAGCTAGGAGTGCCTTTATCCTACTAGGTTCCTCCAAATATGGAGGCATTCAGATCCTGTAAATTGGACAGTGACACCTCTTAACTTCTGAATTTTTAGTCACTGCTGTGTTTACTCTCTTCTTCCAATCTCCCCTTGCTTTTGCAGGTAGGTGTACTTCAAAACAAGATGACACATATTAATACATTAGCTCGTTGCTTTCCAAAATGTTCACTGTCATAGTTTTTGCCTCCTGTCATCTTTACTCATACTGATTAAAAAGCATGACATGTGAAACATGAGAGAATAGAAAAAGAAATTATACTTTATTTCTGTTGGTTTTTTGGCTGGTGACAGAATGAAAAGTAATGTCTCTGAATATATTTGTCAAAAACTTATTTGTCTCAAGGCATCCAAAGATTTGACCCTATAGAGGTGATACCAAAAAAGAGCCTCTAGCTTTATGTCAGTTCTTCTTTATGCACTTGACATTTCACATGTCACCTCTGGAATAATTAAAAACAGACCTATTGCTTTTTAGAAACAGATTTTGTTTTTAAGCAAAGTTCTTCCCCCAATTAATTTGAGAGGAGGGATATTTTGCAATAGCACTACTAAAGACTTCACATAGCAATACATTTGAAATCAAATTAAAACGAAAGAACATCTAGCAAAAGGCATTACACAAAAATAGGAAAAGGCATAATATAGCTTGTGTTTGGCATATAGTTAAAAATCTAGTGATGAGCAGCCTCCTATCTTACTTGTACAAGCAAATAAGTAACATGTAAAATATTTCTGCAAATAACTGATTACAAGATAGCTGCACATCTATTTCTGTTAGTAAAAGCAGTTAAAGATTTCATGCACCAACCCTACAGATTGCACACAGCCTCTCCACCTCCCCCTTCCCAAAAACCAAAACACCCAAAGAGTAAAAGTAGTAAAAAATCATTACCATTTTTATTACAGCTCTAAGCAAACCTGCAACAATGACCAGGGTGAACATTATTCTTGCAAAATCCTACATGCAAAGAAAGCCTTGGGTAAGTGACAGTTTAATGCTGGTGGGTTTTTCTGTCTGTTTTTAAGTACGAAGTTAGAGGTTTGGATCCTATGAAGCTCAATTCATCGTCTTTCAATAATTTGACTCCAACCCCACAAAACTTCTTTCATAAGCATTCCCATGGCATCCCCAGAATGCTGTCATAGCATCAACAAACACCTTCACCCAGAAACACAAACACGGCCTCCCCTCTCCCCCCATCCCAAGCCAGCCCCGTGATAAGCAGGACACTGTTACAAACAGCAAAGGCTGGAAAACAGACACAAGCAGGGATCAAGTTCTTTTTCTGGGCACCCCTCATGGAACTGTGGAGCTCTTTGGACATGTCTGTGCTGCTATCACCCCACAGGCTGCAAGAAGCAGACCAAAGTCAGCCCATGGCTCGGCAGGAGTTTGTTTCTAAGCTCCCCTGTGCTTTGCTCCACGTTACCCAGCCAGGTCATGTACACACACAACCTCTCTAATTCAAGCCTAGTTCAGAGATTACTCAGATATCACTCTGGGATCAAATCACAGACATATCTTAAGGTCTTACAAATGACCTTATGCTCCCATTTCAAAGTGTTCATAACCAGAAACCAAAAAAGAAGAACAATGATGGTCACATTGCAAAACTGGAATTTGCCATAAAACTGCTTGCCCAGCACACCCAGTCTGTTCTCCAGCCAAGGCAAAGGTTAGAGCCTGGAATACTGACCTCCACCCCATCCCAGTCCATCAGGTCACCACCAGCAGGCCATTTCACCTCTTAGACTCTATATGCCAGTCCAAAAGACTTGGATGAAGCACTGAGCTCCTTCCATCCCCTCAGATGTGTGTGCATGGTGGCTATTTGACAACTAATCCCAACAGTATGCTAGGAGTCCAAGTGAATCCTTCCTCCAGTATCCTTCATATGACCTCCCTTTATTTACATCCCTCTTTACTGCTCTTTTCACTTAGAAATGGACCATCAGGAAACCAAATAACTTTATCATCTTTATGCTCCTCTTCACCTGGCCATTGACACACTGTGTGCCAGTCCAGTCCAAGCTGTGAATCAAGCAAAGGACAGTATCTGTCTCCAGGCATTCTGCTTTTTGTCCCCATGGTGGGATACAAGCCATAGTGAAAAATTAAAACTCCCATTAAGTAAAAATACTCTCAGATGCCTGTAACTTTTAAAATCCAAGATTATCTGTTTCATTAAACATCATATTAACTATGTATTGGTCTCGCTTGTTCCACCCTCACTATCCTCAACACTTAAGAAATGCTTAGGAACTGATGTCTAGGAACTTGCAAACTTAAGAGCTACTTGATTTCAGGAGTCAACAGTGTCAATGGAGTTGATGAAGTCACAGTTGCATCATGAAGGTGTAGTTAAAGATAACTTAATGTCTAAGGACATAAATCTGCTCAGAAACATGACTGTAAATCCACACAGGTTTCAGTAACTGGTGCTGTGTTCAGAATTCATGAATAAACAAGGAAATAGCAACTTCTTCCAACAAAAAACGCTTCACTTTTTCCGGAGCCTCAATTCAGTCACTAATTTAAGTGGCATTGCTGAGCTTTGAGCACTGGTAGAAGCTAGATTTCCCTTTACAGTAGCCATCTACTCCTCACACTTGTTACAGGACTGCCCAGTACACTTTGGGAGCCTCAAACATTGGACTGCAAGGCATGTTTCAAGCTTGGGCCCTGACTGAGAGCCTTGCAATTCAAAGGTCACAGCAGTAACCTGTAACAGAAACACTGAAAGGAAAACCTGAATTACACATTTTGCAATAAATCAACAGAAAAGCCTAAAACCTTGCTACATCATAAAGTAAAATATGAAGAATAGTAAAACTAAACCAACCTCAACAGGGATTTCCAGTAGACTCCCCTTCTTCCAGGGCACAATGCCTTTGAGAATAAATTCCACTACTTTGGAATTTTTTAATACTTCTCCCACAAATGTAATAACCTTATCCAGGGTATCAACCCTTTTCTCTATCTTTGCCAGTCTCTCCTTATGCTTCAAGGCATCTAGCTGGGCAGCTTTCATCAGTTTCAACACTTCTGAGCAGATGCTCTGGAGGTCAGCCTGGTGAGCACTGTCCGATACCTTTAGGCCTTTTTGTGTTTCATCTGTCTCAGCAGGAGCTGCTTGGGATACCGTGAGCTGGTTAATGCCTTTTTCTACATCAATGCCTCTGCTAACGTGCTGCAGTTTGCCTGTCAGATCTTCATGGAAATGCAACAGTTTGTCCATCTTTTCATTCAGGAGAAACAGTTTTTTGTCCACCATACTTAAGTTGTTCACTTTTGTAGGCTGTAACTTTGTCAGGGCATTTCCCTCCGCGAGGTCCAAGCTACCCGCAGACATTGTGTCCAGACAGCAGGATGTCAGACAGATTAGGCTGGCTTTTCATAAATCATAAATTAGAAAATGAGGCTTTGAAAGTTCATCTTCTTCAGCTATTCCTATACCAGACAACCTCACTGGAGTCGCTAGAGCATATCATGAGATAGCTACTGCACAAAAGATTTATTTCTGTGTTATCTATTTCTTACTGCGGGCTTTCAATGATGGAGGCAATTTGGCACCAGGCTCTGTTTTCTTGGGCCTCCTTGACGTCACAACACCATTTAAAATTCTTTCTCAAGTGGCTGTTGATAGGCAAGCATCTCAACTGCAATGCCTGCACAGACCTTCGGAGGAAGGAGGATTGTTTTTATGACCAGTTTTAGTTCTGTGATAATGAAAAGGTACTAGAGCATTTCCCTTCATTAAATAGGAAAACTATATAAGTACATTTGCTGGCCTTGTGCTAAAGCCTGGAAGAATTCGGCTTTGTAGCACAGATGCAGAACAACCAGCACAGACACAGGGTATGCTCTTTAGGCTGGCTGGCACTTGAATTTAAAAATAGAGTACAATGACAATGATCTGAAATACGTGTCTAGCACCAGCATGTCTCTGTCAACTGAAACTTCTAAAATTACATCTTTCTCCTGGGTTATAAAAATGAACCAAGTTAAAAAAAAAATCATAATGAAGGCACAGCGGAATTAGCAACAAAACTATTAAATCACAAATCTTAAAAGATCTGTTGGCGACTTGCTTTTCACTTATGAATCACAGCATATTTATTATAAAAATAACAGTCACTAGAGAACAGAGTCACTTCATACAGCACAGCCCCCACTGCCACAGTTCTGAACACTTTAGAAACATTAATGAATGTATCCTTACAATGCAACACAGAAAGGGAGTCAGTTCTCTTCCACAGAGGATGAACTGTGGCATCAAGAGAGAAAGCAGTTTGTCCCATGCCAGATGTGACATTGTGTCACACGACTGTGTCCACTTCTCCTGAGTCCTTTTTCACTGCTGTGTGTTTGTAAAGCCAGAAAGAGAAACCAGTGGCAAAACCTTGATGCTACAGGAGTCCTGGAGAGACAGGACAATGGAACCCCATCAAAACCATAGGTTTTGGCATCCTGAGCATCCCATTGCCTCTGTCCACCTTCTCATTTTTGAAAGGGGCATATGGAAAAAAAAGTTATTCTTACAGTGAATTTCCTGTATGAGACATCTACCAAGGCCATCATATAATTATAGCCACCCTGGCGGTTCTGTGACAAAAAAAAAGGTGTTTTGAAGTCCCTGGTAATTTCACACTAGTCTGGGATTGAATGGCATAGGTTCTGTGTGTGCTTGTGGGCAAACAGGAGTCCTGTAAAACCTTGAATTACCTTCTTAGTTATTTAACTATGGAGAGGAAAAGCATTCATACTGCCCAGTTGTTATTAACTAGTGTTGTCTGTCATATAACTGATTAGTTAACCCTTCTCACGTACATCGGACTAGTGGTAAATGCCATTTAAAACAAAAAGTGGTTCTTCAAAAAAAGATAAACAAGAGATCTCTGAGTTTATACAAATTTATACAAACAAAGTCGTGACTGCAAGTCAAGAGGCACAAACCACCTCTGTCTCCTCCAGATTCAGGCACTCGCACTATGGACTCCAGATACACGGAACAGATTTCACCACCTTATACCTGCTCACACAATGCACTGGGAGAGGTTTAAGATAATGCATTACAGAGACTTCATGCTACATGCAGCAAATATTCCTTGCTAGTGTTGCCTGAGGCACATACAGGGAACATACAGCCAAAACTGCCTCCTACTCAGATACTGCTGTTTGACTTATTACATTGCTTACATTGTACTGTGCATCCATAAGCAACTGCAAAACTACAGGTGGGATGAAGGACAGAGAAGAAGGAAACCTCATTTGGACCATGGTGAAGTTTTAAGCATCTGTTACAAAGTTCAGGTCAGCTTTTCTTTTTTTCATCTCATGTTTTCCTTCATTCGCTTCCCTCTGAACTGCTGGCAAGCACACAAAAAATAAAAATGGCTCTGGCAGATTTAAGTGATTGTTTTTCCTTCAGCAAAAAATCCTTTATGCCTTTTGCTTTGAATTACAATAGCAGGCAATTGTTGTTCAGAGCATTGATTTAGTGCCCAATGCTTGCATCTTGCTTGAGCAGCCCGAAGAGAGCATTTAGTTCCAGTGCCAGTCTCATACTCTCAATACTTACCAAAATATAAGGGAAAAATCCTAAACTGCCTGACTCCATGTTACAGACATCACAAAAAAAGCACATTGTTGTGACAATTGCAATAGCCTGTTAAACTCACTTTGTATGGAACTATTGCTTAGAATGGCATTTTGTATTTAGATGCTGCAACACACGGTGCTTCATCTTCAATACCCCCCAAATTACATGGATTGTTGCATGAGCAACACTGTGAGCAGTGAATGCTACGGGACCTCTGCAAAGTGCAGAGCTATGCTCAGTCACCCCGTGTTGGCACTGCCAAAACAAACAGTTGATCCATGAGACTCCATCACATTCTGAATGTAACTTGAATAAAGTTTCTGATGACAATTGCCTGTGGATTCCTGCTCATGTCTTCCAGGTGACAAAAAGTGAGCACTGTGACCTGAAGTATGTAGCAACTGCCTCTTCATTCTCTGCTGAACTGAACTTCTTAGATACCTTCAAAATACTCCCAAGGTATCAAGTATCTCAGGAAGGAAGAGAAAGAGAACACAAATGCTGGAGAACCAGAACAACAAATGACCTTGTACCAATGATACCAAAGAGAGTTCTGATCTTAAGGCAGAGATGAGAGTTTATTCCTCTTTGGCTCACACCCCACACACACTCTCCCAGTTGTGAAAGAGAGATGTCACAAAACAAGAGAAAAATTTGCATTCAACACAAAAAATCCATCATATGACAGTTCAGTTATGATTCCTCCTTGCAAGCTCTGATCCAAAGGAAGAAAACAACACAAAGATTAAGTGAATAGACAATAAAAAATTAAAAAAATAAATCTACAGCATGTACTCAAGTGACAGCAGAGGCTTATACCACAAACAAGAAATGTCACAGAGGTTAAAACCAGCTGCTCAAACAGATCATCTCATTAGATTGTTGCATTGTTTCCAACAACACAGTAAAACTGGAGATGGCTGAAGATATGTAGATAAATGAAAAAAATAACTTTTAAAGCCAAAGCTTAATAGGGAACTTGAAGGCTTTGGGAAAATTTGCAGTGGTTCCACTGCAACAGAGTTCTAAGTAGATGGAGAACTCAATGTGGCAAAATATCAGGAGCTTACAAAATGAAAAACCAAAGCAGATAAGCTCAAAACAATCTGCCTACATCTACTAAACGCTATGCAGGCAAAAGAATACTAACAAATATCTCTTACATATTTAGAAACCAGATGACAACTTTTTCAAGTTACACTGAAATTCTACTTAATTGACATCTAATTATTGCAGCTCATTAATATACACTTCCTAGTTTGTCTCTTAGCAAATGAAAGGATAACTGAGCTTTTTTAGGGAACTTAAACTTCTGAAAAATTAATTCTGATTTCTCATGAACAGCATGAAAGGGAATAAATTATGTCCACCATTAGAGAGTAATGGTGCAGCAACAGACCAATTCTCACAATGGCAAGCACAACAGAGGCATTGGCTCTAATTCAGATGAATAACTTCCAAGAGCAAGATGTGACAAAGTCTGGGTAAGTCCATCTTCTCTTATAGTTGGGTTTCCTGCTGAGACCAGATCGTGGCAGGAAGCGAAGCATACCTGCTTCAGAAGGCCAAGAACCTGACACTTATCACTCCTGTTGGCTGTTGGTTGAAATCCACCTTCACAGTAAAAGGGTCTGTGAAGCCCTATTGGCATTCCCAGGCGACCCTGGCATGACACAATTCAATATTGCCTCACACACAACAGCACAACATGACTGTAGTGCCAGGTCAACTCAACCCTCATAATCACTACTGGAATCTTTTTAAGTTTTTCTATATGTTTAATAAGAGAAAACTGTTAACACAGTATATTAGAAAACACTCTTTCAAGTCTTGACTCCTTCCTCCACTTCCACTTTATTCTTTTTCAGACAACTGAATCTAAGGATAATGCTCCAGGCAGTGGCACAGCTAAGGACAGGTTACTGGATCTGAGTCATGTGCACTATTGTAATGCATCTCTGTCAAGCAGCTGACAGCAGAGAGATGAACAGATCAATTTCGACATTTCATTTACATCAAAGTGATGAGACTTCTAGATAACACTGTTTGCCATTTGCCCACATGGCTTACCAAGAACCTCAAAGTCCTTCTGCCAGGTTACTTTGCTTCTCAGGGGACCAACAGGGCACCTGCTACCCATTCACATCAACTCACTTGACCCCAGAGCTTATTCTCACAACCAAATTTGTTACCCACAGAATATACACTGAGAAAGTCATTACTTTTCATTTTCATTCTTTCAATTTTATTTTTTTTTTTAACCCAAGCAGGTAATAAACTATATAACTAACTTGGACCAGAAGAGTGGTTACTGGTAATGGTGTGATGATAACGATTCACCTTCCCACTCTTCCACACCCTCCAACAAACAGCTCTCCTCTGAAAAGTGAACAGCCATGTTGGTCACCAACTTCAGTGAATTTAAGTGGGTTTATACCTAATGCACTCAGTTCCTCATAAACCCTGCTGACTTTAAGGGACAGCCACAAAAGCAACCCTCTGATTTGAGAAGCCTCTCATTTACAAGATGCTTTCTCCCTACTACGAGGAGCTCAGCAGAGAACCCACAGGCCCATTTTACACCTGCCAAAAGCCCTCGTGTCTATGGCAGTTTGCTCAAGTACAAGTAGTTGTGAGCCAGCAGGGATCCACCGTAACACAGAAGAGTAGCCTTGGCTGTGCAGTAATGCCAACAGGAGTAAAATCAGCAAAAACAAATTCTCATCACTGAAGTGATGCCATAGGCCTCCCAGGACACACATAGAGAATGGTTCTGTTGCACAAGAAAGGGTTACTTCCAGACAGTCACATTTTCTGAAAAACAAATTTGCATAATACAGAATTTGCTCCAAAACACATTAAGATCAACACAATTGTTCTTGTTGACTTGAAATTTGACTGGCTTCAAATCAAATCCCTCAGAAAAGTCCCTGCTTTACCAGCAATACCCTTTTGTTTGAAAAGATGAAAATCCCAGAGTGCACCGTGCTTTGGGCTGTCTTCTGCTCTTTTCCTACTTTGAGACATCTTTTTAGCTTCAAGTTTGAAAAATTACCAGAAAAATGCACTCAGAGCTGTATTAACTTAATTAACTTCACCTTTCTCACCACCACTGACAGCTGCAGTAAGAATATATTTTACTGTTTTCTTTGTCTCTCCACTTACCTTTCCAAAGCTGAAAGGCAAGAATTCTGTGCCCCAACTACCCTTTGCAGTTACTGACTGAGGTATGATCACCTCAAGCACAATTTTACATCACACAGGTAAAATACACAAGCTCTTCAAAACATGTTGGATTGCACCAGAACTACGTGAATGAAATGTTCACAGACAGCCAGGGAGAGGCAGCCTTCAGCCTCACAAACCATGCAACAGGACTTCAGTGTCCCTTGGCTACTGCTGCACACCCTTGGAAACTTTTCCCAGGTAATGGCAAAAGCAGTTATCACCTTCATTTTTGGCCTTGTGTAAGCTGGAGTTCCAGTGACTGATTTTTTTCTTTCACCCACATACCCACCTGACAGCTCCTGTGGTACAACAAACACTACACACTGTGCTCTCTGTGCCTTGCTAATAATGGTCTTTACTGGAACCTAACAGTGGGGGATTTTTTAAATTTGTTTTTAAGTAAGAACACTCCTTGACATTCCTATTCCCCACTAATAACCAAAACAACATGTTAAGGAAATTCTAGATCAAGTAAATACTTATCTGCCTCATAATGCAGTCTGTTATGTTGTATATTCACCTGCTGATTTAGATCTCTCTGATATTTTGCTTTGACGTCATTCACAAACACAGGAGTAATTTCATCAGTTCAGGCTTAGTCTCAACTCAGGATAAAAGTTTGTGTACAAAAACTGGTGAGTTTGCAAGCTCTTCTCAGTAATCAAATACTGAGAACCACTTGGGCTCCTCTAGGTAAATGTTTAGATGTCTAGCAAAAAAACAGGGGAATTGCTGCATCCATCTCAGATGTGAAAAGATCTCCAGCTAAAGTTGTAATGGTTTTCATCAAACTGGAAGAAATATCCAGGAAACAAACAAAATAGTGTCATGTACAGAAAAGCTTGTCCATAAGAACATTATCCCATATGCCAGTGGAATTGCAGAAAGCAGCTGACAACAGGAATCAAGCTCCTCAGGGTAAGCAATGAGAAGGCAGTTTTTTAAGTTTATCTCTCTAAAGCAGATAGCTTAAGACCAGTTGGGTGTGAATTAGAAGCTCTGAATTAGGGCTCCAGTGGTATGATAAAGCACAGTGATTCATTTTTCCATCTGAAGTCAGTATCTCAGTACAAATATCTAGTAAGAACAGATATCCACAGCACATTTGGTGCAACTATTTCCACTCCCAAAACAGTAAGAACTCCTTAGTGCTTCTCTGAAAGGCTTCTGTCAGAAGTCAGGAAGTTTTGCTTCTGAACCACCTTGCTACCTTAAATCAACAGTCAACAGACTCCAAAGTTTTAATTTTAAGCAACCACATAGATATTTCTATTGACTTGTAAGAGGCTCCTAAACTAAAACTAATAAGCCATTAATTTTGGAATTCTGCTGTTAGATTAGTGACAAATTAATCTCCAGATGCATTGCAGAGACAGCTGTAGTGTAAACCCAGACACACTGATTATCAGTGCTAAACTACAAAAACAGCCCCAAGTCCTGGCACCATAAAGCCAAAATCACTCAGAGGAAAGCAAGCAAACACCATTGCTGATAAAAGATCCAGGATATAAATGGCTTGCATTTCATATTAGTTGATATCAGGAGCCTTTGCCACTAAAGGATAGTAGAGCAGTGCCAGTCACAAATCTGGTGAGAGAAATTAGGAGAGTAGTTAAAAGTCTGGGCTAGATGCTGGAAAAGGCTGCAATAATATTCTGAAGAGATGCAAGGCAAGTTACAACTGGTGAAATACAGAACTTGCTCACTCTTGTTCAGCCACAAAAGGAGGGACAGGAAAATTCTGCAAAAGTTTGGAAGTGTGATCTCACTAATTTCTGCATTGACCATAACCCAGATAAAAGTACCCTGAAACAAGCTCAGTGGCCCACAGCTGACTGGCATATTTCTATTTGCCTTACCAAGACAAGTCATCACTGATGGCCATGGCAACAACTGCCTCATGGAGCAGGATAACCCAGTCAGCCACCTGGTAACTTTTGCCAATGTTTTCTGACCCTAAGATTGAGAATTCTGTATAAAGCAAACCCAGACCCAGAAACAATGAGATCAGCCAATCATCAAATCCATGGCAAACTATTTTCTTTTCATAGCAAGACAGATCAAGAAAAATGCAATTAAATCTGTGCTGATTCCTAAAGAAGTGCTGAGAATTAGCCAGGACTCTGAAGCTTCCCACACTGGGCTTCTGAGGACTTCAGCTAAAACTGGGAACAGGAACCCACCAAGACAATATCCAGAACAGAGATATTTACAGAATAAGGGCATTTCTTTTTAATTCTACCCAGTCCCATACAATATCAGTGAACATGCAATGACAGTGAAAGAAGGAATCAGGTATCTGAAAGGAAGCACTCAGGATCTGAAGTCAGAAGCATGCCTAAGTTGGATGAGTCAGAAAGCATATGTCCTGATCAAGCCTGAACTACAAAACAAGGACACAAATGAGAGAGTGAAAGGTGAGCCAAAGATACAGAAGACAACAGCAAAAGGACCTACTAGCTCCTGCTATCTCAATTCAACCATGCAGAAGGTGAAAACAAACCTGGTCTGTAATGTCAGAGACTAATTATAGTTTACTACTCTAGTTTCTGGGATATGAACTGTCTGAAAGGATACTCAATCAAATATATTTAGAACTGCAGACCATTATGCACTGCTGCAAAATTTAAATTGAGGCAGATGATATCTTTCTCTTGAGTTCTTGCAAGGTCTGGGAAGACAGTGCTAACAACTGAGATGCTCAGAAATTTTCCAACCTTTTATTTTTCTAAAAATCCCAATCCTTCAAAATGGCTGACCATTTCCATTCTTTTTTTTCAGTCTATCTGCCTCTCTGTTAGCTCACCATACCAATGTGCACAGTGCCTGCTAAACAACCCTATACAGGAATCCCAGAAAAACTAAGTCTGAGTAAAAAAAGCAGTAAGATGTTACCCAGAAGAAAACCTCAAACCAACCAAGAGTGGAATGCATACCCCCAACAAACATGAAGTAGGAGAGGAGCACCAACATGAGCTTATGTGAAGGACTACATAACTGCAGATATCTCGTTAAGTGGCCATGTCCTGAAACAAGAGTCAGGTTCAACAAGTCAGCAGAAGAAAGACAGCAGCACCATCAAGGTAAAAGGAATTGATGCAGCTGGACATTAAAGCTGTTCAGCTCAAGGAAAGGAAAAGCCTGAAGGACGTACAGGTGACTTGGTCTTCAGGCACATGTTAGAACACTCCTATTACCACCTCTTCTAAAAGTCCAATAACCTCAGAAATCCAAAATGCCTCATCTTACTGCCTGAGCATGAACAACCCCCTCCACTGTACCTCTGACAATAACAGATTCCCAAGCAAACATACGCAGGCCACTGTTTACAGAGCTGCCTGGGGTTGTGAGTCCTTCCCCCACAGCCCAGTCAGCTGAACCAGACACTTCAATGAGTACAGGCAGGCAGATCACCAAGTACTGCACCAGGAGGAGACTAGAGTCCACAAACATGCTAACAGGTTCCACAGTGCAATCACTGGCATCGGAACCATACATATACTCCTGAGATCCTGCTGCAACAGGCTCAAACTCAATTTGTAGGCTGACACTCTGCATGGGAGAAGAGAGCTCTCACTAGGGTTAATGTTAAACTTACAGGTTAGAGCAGTTCTCACCAACTTTACTAAGATTTTCACACATGGTTATTCATCTTTACATGCTCTCTGCTGGTCATATCCTCCAAAAACATCCTTCCCTTTACATTGTGTCATTAATTTGAGCACTAGCTTTGTGAACACAACAAAGAATGATTTTCTAAGAGATAAATATAACGAGTTTGGTATACTGGACACTGATGTAATCCAAGGCAAGACATCCAAAATAAAGTTGGTTTTGACTCTTAGCTCACTGAGGACTAGGAAAACCAATAAATCAAACTAAATTTAACATAGCATTTACCTGTGGACCTTAATGTTATCTTCAGAAGAGAAACGCCATTATCACTAGTTTTACAGAAAAGGAAATTGAAGTAATGAATATGAAAGAATTACTCAGTCATCCAACAGATCAATTACAGAGAAACAAGATATTCTGAATCTCATTGTAATCTTCATACTATTGCAAAACACTAACTCTGATCTGCACAGAGCGAAGCCACAGAATGCCATGTAGACAGATAACTGCAGTACTGACTTTTTCCCCAAGACATGACTGATCCAAAAAGCCCTGGCCCATCTGCTTTGATGGTTCTAAGCTACTCTCTGCAGTCTTTCTAAAAATATGTTTCCAGAAAAAAGCAAGAGAAAATGTCACGTATTTCAGGCTGTTAAACAGAAAGCTGAACACGAGCAATTTAAACACATCATTATCTCTTCAACATGAAGAACAGTTGGGTACCCTATTAAATTAATAGACCAAAATGTTTTTCTGCTATGTGGCCATAAATAGACAATAAATCATGTAGCCATTGGAACATGAAACATGTCTGGTCTTCTGAGCCATTCTGTTTCTTATTTACTACATGATAAGAAAAAAAGTTGTATTGTACTCCTATATTAAATCCACTGCATGTCATTACTCTAGATGAATTTAAGATCTTAGAACAATATCCTACTTGTTGAAATTAGTAGAAATTTTGTCCCTTACTATAACTGGGCCAAAATCTGGTTTATCAATGTTGATTTAGTTCATTTACTTAACTGGCTCTTTAAAAAAGAGATGATTACAAATATAAACTCTTTAAGAAAACCCATTACCATTATTATTGAATGAAATACATGAGGAAATCCTTTCTTCAAAATTTTGAAAGAGAACAGCCTTAAAAACCCCACAACAATCTGATCTAGTCTAATTTAAAATGGAATTCCTACAATCATTATTTTTTTAATTACTTGGACATTACATGGCATTATTTTTAAAGTTGCTTAAGATCATTTTCTGCTACTGGTCTTTTGAGCAACTCAAAAAGTAGTTAAGTGCAAACAAACCACAGAAATCAAATACTTTTCCCAGACCTCCTACAACCAGCAACTGAAATTTAACTTCAGAGACAGCTTGAAAACACAGTGGGTTTTGATGAACAGCTTACAAGGGTAGAAAAGAAGATTCCCATTCTCTCTTCCTCCAGCGGCGTCTCTATGTCTCTGCTCTCACGGGGTCAGTCATGGTTAAGCTTTGGCAGACAGAATCTCCTTGGCTTTGTTTCCTCAGGCCTTTGCACAACAGGGTTCTGCTCTCATGACTTTTCAAAACTATCTCAGAGTACCCTTTCAGGTATTGCTTGCTCACTGCTCAAGGTGACTGCACTGCTTTTTACCACAGGTCAAATGGGTTCATGCAGAATTTGGCTCCTCATAAAACACCTCAGTGTGAGCCTGCCCGACAGATTCGTTGTCTTAAAACTCACAGACACACAACTAAAGCAAAAAGCTGTAACAACCAATCTCCACGTAATTTGAATGTCAACCTGGCACCCTATATGACACATTTTCCACTCAGAACAAAAGTTTTAGGCTCTCACGAAAAGTAAATTTATTTACAAAGGCAAAGCCTGCACTCATCATTTCAGAAACACCTCCTTGACACTGTCAGGTGTTCTGAAAGCCAAGAGACTGCACAACCTGGCCAAGAATGTCAAACACACGTAACACTTGACAAAAGGCACAGAAACCAAAACTCTGCTACTCAGAAAGTTTTGCCTTTCAAACTCAGCACCCAATAAAGCACTGAGGAATCCCTTACCGTAAATCTCTTTATGTAATCAGAAACACAAAATCCTCCCATGCTCAAACGAAGGGATCTGTGCAGGGAAGATTCTTGATATAAAGTTCCCATTCTGTTTGGCTTGTATGGTGGTCACCCAGGTAGCCTGCAGCCTTTTACTGAACAAAGCTGCACAGCCTCCCTGGATCTTGCTAGAATTCTGCTTGTGTGATAAACCAGGCATTTCATCTTATCTGACACTACACCAGGCATTTCAATCATTTCACTGCCTTATCAGCAGTACTAAGTTCTATCTGTATCCCAGCAGCTCACTTCCTGAATCACGGATAATAGACACTCCAGGGCATGGAAAGAGCACAAGAAGACAGCCACAGCTCTGCAGCCACTGAACAGTGCCTTCTTTGCATTTCTCTGCTCCTTAGCTTATTTTTGACCAATTTTACTTTTCTTTTTTTCAGTAACTGCTGCAGGATATTTGCTTCCCTAACACAATTATTATAACGCGTGGGTATTTCTTTTATTTCCAAGTTCTTAAGCACAGAACAGAGGGAACAATGAATGGACACAAAAGGACCATTCAGAAGGATTCATCCTCCACCAGAACTCTCATACTTATTTAAATCTTGCACGAGTTTACGTTGTCATGAAGTCTGTGTAGGTCTATTTGTGAACTCCTAGATTTAGAATATTTTAACGTTTTTCTACCTACCCACTATGATTAATATGCAGCCATGATGCACTCAAATGATGTTCCTCACGCATTTGGTCCTTAACTAATGAACGTGATTTTATTTTGTTCTTCATGAGATATACTTTTTTTTGAGTTCTTACCTATAAGGTCATATCCATGGAGGATAAACATACAAAAACAACAGGTACCAAGATGCTGGATAACCTAGAAGGAAAGTAAGTTCTGGAGAAGAAAATTAACTTGCAATTTTAACCTGTGCTGTGCTTTCCTATCTCTCAGTCAAGAAGGTGTAACAGAATTATCTTTGATTACAAGCTTCAAGTGATCTAACATTAAGCTGAATCAATCACATCAGGCAAAGGAATTACAGAATGACAGCTACCCACTATGGACCTGCTTTTGAGCAGGTGGACAAGCACCTCAGCAGTATCAGGGCTTAGCATGGGCCAGGTCATCACTCCTTAAATCAAAACAGAAGTGTGTTTTGCCACAGGATGAGTGCACATGCACTCTCCCCAGAAACAATCCAGTAAGATACCGTACCTTTATCATTATGATCTAAGAGATGTCAGCTCCAGAGGTGTGGCTACCCTTCTCACAGAAGTGTTTTGTATCCACTTGGGTTTGTACAGCAAAATTACAAATATGCTGTTAAAACACAAAATAAAATGAACATAAGTTCAGACAGAAGCAGAAAATTAAAGTGAGTGAGGAACTCTTGCAGGGCAAAAACCAGGGAGGAGATGGCTGTGCTGCAAGTATTTTTTACTGTCTGGCAGGGAATGTTTTTCAGGCTATTCAACAAACAAGTGAACAGGCCAGCAGTTGACTGAGGTACAGGATGATGTGAGCGCAGCTCACAGAGGCAAGATGGTTTTCCCAAGAGGTGAGTAATCTAACATCCTGCTAAAGGGACCAGTCTAACATCCTGCTAAAGGGACACAGGCAACCTGAGGCTGCCTGAGATGCTGCAATTAAAGCTCCTGAAATGTTGAGCCAGTCTCAACTGCCAGATCTCTTTGCAATTCCCAACTCCATCTCTGTGCTTTGGCTTTCCCACCTGTAAAATAGAATTAAACCCTTCCTAGCTAGAATATTTTCAGAGCTTTAGAATCTATTATTGCTATTCCACCCTTTTAAAAGGCAAGACCAAACCAGACATCCAAGGTCAGAACTGCCCAAAAAATTTTTAGGATCAGCTCTGTCCATGCAGTGGCACAGGAACATGAACCAGTGCCTTCCGAGCAGGGAGCACAAATCCTGTGGAGCCATTCTGCCAGGACAGGGCAGGAGTGCTGCAGGCTTTGTGGGAACACCTCGAGCAGTATTCCTGGCACTCACACCCAGCCATTCTTAATGGAACAGGACACTCTCCACATGGGCATCAAGGTCTCAAAAATGGCCTTAAGCTTTTCATAAATGTGTAACTGATTGCATGAGTTCAAGACCCCATTCCAGTACCTAAGAAAAGAGCAAATACTCCAGCTGTTCAAGAGGTGCAGTGTTTAATAGATGAGTCAGGAGATCCCTAGACCTGAGGGAGGGAAAGAAGCGTTTTTGTATATTTGTGACTTACTCCAATCGCACAAATAACCATGTGGTTACTCTAGATTTAGTAAAGAGACACTATTACTTAATCTGGCAGTAGAGGCATGTACAGCATGCAAGCATCATGCCACTGGGGAAAGCTTGCACGACAAAGAGAATCCTTTAGAAAATTTGGCAAACACTCCAGAGCAAGCAATGCTCAGCCTGCAGCCTTCCATTAGCAGATCTAAATACAGACCTGTAGTATAAAACAACACCTTCCTGCAGTACAGTCATTAAGAAGATAATTATTATGATGACTTTCACTGACTTCTTTTTCTGCATTTAGGTTATTAAAAAAATTAATTTGGAGCTTCTCTGTCCTCTATGTTAAATTTCAAATCTCACTCTATCAGTTCTGGACTGTGTAATTCTGTGAGTGTTCAAAGCAACAAAGTAGCAGCAACTATAAAACACTCAAGCCACAACTAGGAAGTAGTCCACATTCCACAAAGGCAAATGTATTGCTGTGGATAGAAAAGAGGCAATGGACACAGGACTACATTTCTTTTTAGTACCTGGGAAAAGTCTAATGAATTTTGCACATAAAGAAGCACAGTTTAGGCCTTGCCCTAAAATACTAAGAGACAAGGAAAGTGCTCACTTTGAGCATAGGCTTTGTAGATGTCACAAGACATCATTTACTTATAGAATAAATGCAAAACTTCACGAAAAATCATGCAAGTAACACTCAATAAATGAAACCAAGATGAAGGTTAGTACTTTAGCTTTTAAAGCAACTCTTCAAATCTGCTATATTCAGACTCCAAAACTCCTCTCTCAAACCAAGACAAGCTGACAGCATATTAGGGCATTTGAAGCATAGATCAAGAAAAGGGAAGAGGTGAAGAGGTTATTGTACCTGCCTTTCTCAGACAGCTGCTGACAGACACGTCAACTCCTGCACTAACTACAGAGTACAGGAGCTCAGCATTTTTGAGGTGATCTCTCTCATCTCCCAGCATCAGCCTCCATGAGTTAGGAGGAGGTGCACTGGTCCACAAACACATCACATTTTCAGGGAATTCATAATTAAACAACATTCCTTAAACAAATGGTTAATACAAAGTATCTTCCTTCCTGAAAATGAGGAGAAGCTTTATTCACTTGGCACATTTCTTTTAAACACACTTAAGAGTTATGAAATCCCTTAAGTATTTTAGAACCTTTTTGTCATAAATGATCAGGGGCAGAGAGCTACCAACACAGCTGTCACTCAGTTTAACTCATCATGACTACACCCTAACCATCTAACTATAGGTTCACAGTTCTCTTCTAAAAGGCATTTCCAAACTTTACCAATAACTTACCCTTTCATTACGCTTCCATCCATGCAACAAGCTAGAACTGAATGCCAGCATACAGGAGTGTTCCCAGGGAAACACACACAGAGTCAGCAGGCAGGGGATTGGCACCAGAAATGTTCAGGTCCCCTTCTGTATCTGATCAGGACAAGTACTCAGGAGCCTGTGAAGCCTTTGACTGATGAGGCATGTTCTAAGAGCAGTCAATTCCTGGTTGTCTCTGTGCCAGTATCAGCTCATTTCTAGAGCTGCTCCACTCACAATGGATTAGTATTGAAGGACAGTTCTGAAAGCCTCCCCATCTCATTAATATTCATTTTATATTTTAAATTCCATTTACACAAGGACTCACCCCCAACGCTAGAAGCCTCATAAATTATACTCCATTTTTAAACCTGAAGTATTGGCTCTCATTGTTTCAAAAGGAAAACACTAGTGCAGCTAGCTTTAGGAAGGCTGCCTTTGTTTAAAAGAATACTATCCAAATCCCTGCTTTACCTTCATGAGCCCGCTAAGATTTGCACTGCAGCCAATCCTCCCTGCAAAGCACAAATTTTTCTTCTTTCTGTCAGCAAATTTTTCTTCTTTCATTACTCTGCTTTTTTTTCAGCTGCCAGAGTGGGTGGTATAACATTTGTGGCTGAATAAACCCAAAAAAGGCAACTTACCTAGTGAAAATTTCAAAATAGCTATAATCATCATAAAAAAAAACAGATTAAGAGACAAAGTGACTCAGTATCTACTCTGTCTCCTGGAAAACATGAGTAGATGATTTTGCATTCAGAGCTACTATATCACATTGCAAACCTGGCTTTGATGGTCATAAAAAAGGTCCAAAGGAGAACAGGTTCAAGCCTTCTCTATAAGGATAGGGAGCAATTTTTGGGTAGAAGTCTTCTCCTTCTGTGTAGCACAGAGCCTTGTTACACAGTCCAACCTGACAGGCAGACAGTGCCTGCACCCTTCTACCTTCCACTAGTGAAGGAATGAACAGCAAAAGCAAAAAGAGATATTTTTTTCTCATTTTATCTTTGAAAAGCATTTGCTGTAACACAGATTTCATGTTCAACAGCCTGTTAGTTTAAAACACAGAGGTAACTGGAACCAAAACCATTTGATACCATTCCTCCACTTGCCCTCAGAAAAGCCTCCAGTAGTGAGCAGAGCAGACCAAGCATGTTTCCCAGAATGGGATGAGTAGGCTGTCACCTGCATGGGATGATAGATTTTTATCAAGCTCCTTACCCGGCTCACACACTATTCTGTACCTTTCATAAAGAATTAACCCACACCCTCCTGCCCACAATGAGGCAGACACAAAGCAGAGCTGGAAATCAGAACCTCTCATTTAAGAGTCCATTAACTAGAGAAGATGTCATTTCTGTGAGTAAGCCCCATAAAGTAGAGGTGCAGCACCAATTTATGTGGAAATCAGAATCAGAGATTAGATCTTTCCTATTTGAGTTTGAAATTCAGAGGTAAATATTTTAGATGTATCTTTAGCAGCTTGAACTTCTTTTTTCCTGTCTTTAAATCAGCACCAAGTTCATACTAGCTCTCAAAAACCATCTTCATGGGATGCTTCTCCATTTTGAATCAACTCTGATAAGCAAGGATTAACACTCTTAATCCCACTCCCAATGGTGGTGGGATTGGTTCACCTTCCATATTATGTCTGAATCTCTTTCCCACAGAAAAGCCCAGTAAACTCCCAACTAAGGATAAGATGGAGAAGGCCAAACATAAGAACAAAATACAGCCTCTAGAGAACCCTTCTCAAACCGCTTAATTTTTAGGTAAAAAAGAACTGCTCAACTCTGAGAACAGCTTGAGTTGCAATACCCTTACTCTGTATTTGTCAATGTAGCACCACCCCAGTCCCTCTCCCTTCTTCTCCAGTATCTCCAGCTCCTCCTCACAGCTCCAGAAACCCGAAACATGCATTGCTTTCTCCACCATGGTATCCTTCAGAAGGTCTCCACCTCACCCTCCCAAATAGCCTTAACATATTATTATTCATCATTAATTCTCATCATTATCCCTTTCTCCATTCTCTAGCAAAGTCCAGCTTTTATTTCCCCTACCCTCACCATTCCTGGTGTGCTCACTCTTGTCCCTGCCTTTGCTATATAAGGAAACCCCACTGCAGCTCTAACTCTGGCTAATAAGGAAAAATGTGTGCCTGAAATCCCAGAAATTGAGATTTCTGTAATCATAATACAAAACCAGTCTGACAGTGGCCTTTTAAGTCATTCTGCTTTTGAGTATTACTGCAGCCATTAAGAGCACAAGCTGTCAAAAGCCCATTATCACAGCTTGATCACCAAAAAAGCACCAGTAAACTGACAAACAGCAATCAACAATCTCAAAAATAATTAATATAATCTCAACCCATCTGTTCATCTCACAAAATATAATTTTTATTACTTTCTCAGATTTCCCGTGTTTAAATAATGAATCTTCTCATTTCCAAGGAATGCATTTGTAACACAGGCATTCAAAACAGGACGTGCCCCCTGCTCTTTCCCATTTGCTGTATTTTTTTGATCTACCATTGGTAGGAGTAGGGTTCTGTTAATTTTAAGTTCTTGCAAGACACTAACTATCATTTTGATAAAGAAAATTTTGACACTTATTTTCCTATGTCCTGTTGCCATCAGTCTCAATCACTGAACGGTACAAATTGTTCAAGTATCTGTTTCCCCTTCCAAACTCCTTTAACCTTTTCTGTTTTCCAGCACTACATTTAGATGCAGACACAAGGGCTGTAAGCAAACGTGAGCTTCACTGTTGCTAAGGAACTGAGTGCCAGCAGCCAGGCCTGGCAGGGCTGGGAGCAACAGCACAGAGCTGCCAAGCTCCCAGTTTGGTCAGCGTCAAGAAATGTAAGCTAAATATTTTGGATGAGACTCTAAACGTGTGTGAGCAACAATGAAAGAAAAATAGATCCAGAAATTACCAGACTCATGAGTAATCCCACACACTGGGGGACACTTTTTCCCCATCAGGGCACTTAAGCTGTATTTTGGAATGCAGCTATTAGTATTTATCTAAATTGGGCTTCTTGCTCAATTTCCATTCAGCCCCCTAAGCACTGCTTTGAGGTACTATTTTCAAAACATTCTTCTATGGAAGTGTTAGAAAGACATTACATAATTTTAATCATTCTGTTAAACAAAGTTTGTTTTAAAAGTACTTTTTTGAAAAACTTTCACTGGATGTCAGTAGCTCCCATTACATAAAAATCCTAAGAGTAAATTCTAATGCTCACCTTCTAATTTTAAGATAGATTTGTCCACTCAGTTTGGTCGGGAACTCTAGTTTTAAATTTATTTAAGTTTTTAATTTAGTTGCTTTTTTTTCAACGTAATTAAGAGGCAAAACTACAAGACCAGGCTCTGAATCAGTACTTGGCCAAGACTTGATGTGTCTCTGGCTTAAGCATTTCATCACTCACTGCATCATTTTTCATTCTATGGAATTGCCCTGTCTTAAAGAACAGAGAGCTTTGTTAGTTTTCCAGGAAGAAACAATCTTTATCCTCAGTTTCAGAAACCTACAGTAAAATACAATTAAACCTTAAGCCCCTGTCTACAGTAAGAGTTCCCTGGTGAACTTAAAACAAATTGAGCCAATCTCATTCATCTGAGGTTATACACAAACATTTCAGAGTTTTAATGCAGTCCCCAGCTGACAGGCTCATGCAAAAAAACCAGCTGTTCTTTTCAGGAGTTTCTTACCCTCATGCCTTTCCTCCGACTCTGTCTTGTATTCAAGACAAAACCTGTACTGCCTCCAGGACACTGTGTGTTGTTTCACAAGACAGACTTAACACCTAGTGCACTCTTATGCATGTTATGACAACTCTAGATCTAAAGATTTATGAACTATGCTGTTACTAAACTGTATGCCACTACTTAGAGATGTCCTTTAATACATCAGAATTTTTTATTTGCTAAAGAAGTCAACTCCATCAACAAACACTACTTTCAAATACACCACAGACTGCTGTGCAGTGTCAATAAAATCAGTATCATTTATCCATTTTACTGAAAGCCAGAACTCCTGGTTCACCTCTTGCTCCAGTGAGTTCACTAACCCTGGATGAAACACTTTAGCTTTGCCTGAGAACCAGGATCTGGGACCCAAATCACCTACACAGGCACTCCAATCACACACCTCATCACTACCTGTGCTCACATGGGGACACACACAAACACACACATTTTGCTCCACAACTGCTCCAAAATAAAGCAACTCTGACCTCAGTCTGAAGATTTGTCTTTATTAGCATGACATTTTCCATAAAATATCCAAAAGCTGTTTATTCCAAGGCAAAACAAACCCCACTGAAACTTGGAAAACTGCCAGACTATTAATATTTGTACTCCAGGTATCTGGAAAATTCACCGTTCTTAACAGAATTTCTTCAATGCTGGCCAGGATTAAAAAGAGCATTCACTTCTTAACTCTGAAAACCAAATTCAAGACTAAGTTATCATCGAGAGAAATAACACATAGTAGGAGACCAAAGGCAGTAAATTAATCTTTATAAGACAGAGTTCAGGTTTGATGTATAAAGCTAAGAAGCACCAAGAAAACCAGTTTATGAAAGTAAAAGGAAGATGAAGGAAGGGGTACCTGACCCTTTTCTGGAGATATGCTGCATAGTGATACCAGATAATTCATAAGAATCATGTTCTGAGCTTGGAATTAAACAACTCTGATGAAAGCAGGTCTAGGTTTTCTTCTGCAGGAAAAAAGGAAATACAGATATCCATTTCCACTGCCTCCTGCCTAATCAAATCCTTGCTTTTTACTTAGATTGCACATCCCAATCAACAGCTGCCAGCTATGAGTAATGCTTTTTAAAATAGGAGCAAGAAAAAAACTCACAAACACTTAAGTACATCAATTCTCCATTATTTTCGGTTCATTATGAACTCACAGTATCTACTAAAATCACAGCCTATTTTTGCAGTGTCTGATCTGCCACAGTGAAGCAAAATTGATCATCTTTGTCTCAACACAAAACCTGCTTAATCAGATACAATTCTGGGGCAGCCAGACTTACAACTCTGAAACTACTAGTGAGTTTTACAAGAAATAGCCTAAAAAAAGAGGATTACTTACTAGACCTGTCCTACCACCACTGCTACCTAAGTGGCAACTTCCAAAAAGAACAGACAAATAAGCAACACCTTGAAAGGCTACAGTTAGATTCACTAGAGGTTATTTGCCAGAAACCACAGTGAAATAAAAAAGAAAGAAGCCTACTACACATTGCTTTTAGACTCAGCTGAAAGCATTGGCTAAACTTGTTACCATTGGCTCTGCTGTATTTCCCTAACAAGCAAGAAATGAGGCACGTGAGGAAATCTCTGGAGTGAAACAGCTGGTACTGAGAGCTCAACACCTGCTACAGGTAGTCCTGGTCCTGCAGAACAGGCACCCACTAGCAGCTCAAGAATCTTCCCGGCCAATTTCTTATAAAATGAATCTAAATCCTGCTTCCCCTGACCATTCCCTGATGCAAACAAAAACACTGGAAGCACAGACTGCCATGAGATTTGCTTGAAACACATGCAAATCCGACCACCACCACTTGCATGGATGCACCCAGAGATTACACCATTCCCGCACGTGTACAGAGAGGGATCCTTCCAGAGAACAGCAGCTCAGAGAGGCCTGAACTGTGGCTTAACACAGTTTTCTGTTTAATCACAGGTTGTCAATACCTTCAAGATTATCAGAAGTCAAGCACCATGTGTTAGGAAATAAGATCCCAAGCATCCTTGATACAAGGAACAGACACAGTACTGTGAGTAGCCTACAGGGTCACTGTTTCAATCTAAAAAAACAAAACTTAGAGATGCTACATAAACTAAAAGAAGAAATAAAATTTAAAAACAATTACAAATTACTAAGTAAAACCAACCCAAAGACCTTGTTTAGGAATGGATATTGGAAACCAGGATCTTACTTTTAGTCTCCCTCTCCATAAATCCTGCCCAACTACAGGTGATGATAATCTGCAAAGTATTCCCCAATACCTTGTCCCAGAATGAAAATAATATGAAAATTAGAGATGTTTGTAAAATTTTAGCAAAGAAAACTTACATACATGGGACTTCCAGTGGAGGTGAAATTTCCATAAATCATTTAACTGCCAACTGATTGTTCAGAATTCTTTGGTCCTGAGAAATTACTCACCTTCACCAATTCTCACAGCTCAAGAGCTGACATCCCACACTGATAAAGCAATGTTTCAGTGCAGAGAGCCAGTAACACTCATTAACAGGATTTTAAGTTCTCATGTTAGATTTGAGTGATGTTCTGAAGAAAAATGATCTTTCAGGGTGCTTTCACTGACAACTAAATACTATGCTCTTCTCAGTCTCAACAGTAAAAATTCCTGAGTAGTGAGCTATTTAGAATAAGGCTGCCATCTAGTAGCAGAACAGAGGAAATGCAGAGAAACCTCAAGGCAAAGTTTGAACTATGAACCCACTTGATGGTCACGCATGCTAATACACAAAGCTATAAACACTGGGAACAGAGTTCTTCAGAGAAAAAAATGGGAAAAGACTTTTTGCTAAATGGTGATTTGCAAATAGGCAGTTCTCCAGTACAATCCTAAACTATTCAGTTCACAGCAGCAAGTTTATTCACTCAGGCAAGTCAACATGTACAGAGGTCAAGTGGTATTTTACTGATCTTCTTTCGTTCATTAAAAACTGCAGCCTCATTCATTTTTTCTGAAAGACTATCTTTCTGTGTGAGGTTGCATGCTACAAAAAAATGCAGCGAAACAAATGAAGTCAGACAGAACCACAAGGGCAGTCATGGCCAGGGCCTAAAATCTGAAGCTAGAGTCACAACAAAATTTTCATGTAAGCAACTTCCTGAAATTTCACCATATTTATTCTTGCTTCTCAGAAACTGTAGTTTCCAAGTCAGAGCTGCAGTACATAGGGTTTTTCTCATCACTGAGCCGTCACTGGCTTTATCTTAGTTTCATGGCCTGAGAGCAAATACAATTTACAATTATAATCTACAATGATTTGCTGCAGCGTAACCATGGATCATAAACCATGGATCATAAACAAAGGGCTCTCAAGATGCCATCAGGTTGTTGCCCATTTTGTGCAATGCAGACACTTTCCAGTTCAGTCACTGAATATGTTCCAAGAAATTTATGTCTTGGCATACCACAGTCACCAGGACTTTTGGATGACACTGAAATGCCCTGCCCATATAGAAAACAGTAGTTTGTTTCTAGTTAGTGGGAAGAGAAAGTCAGGGCTCTTGCTTTGCTAGATCCACTGGCAAAGAATCACTCTCTCCCTAGGATATTTTCAAGGCCACTGCTTCCATCACAGCTTTTTCAAAGAAACTGGAAGCCAGAAGAGGAAGAATAGTAGCGTGACAAGAAGTGGGGAAGAGCTGAGGGCAGATACCTGGGGAGGACAAAGGGAAGAAACACAGAAATAGAATTCAAAATGTTTCAAGAGAATCACCACCAATGAAGGTGAAAAAACAGCCTTGCACTTTTTGAGAGGTATAAGCATACTTTTCAGTACTTATTAGAGAAGGCACCAACCTAAATGTAAAAATGGCAAGTTAAATTTTGTCACAGCTAACAACATTAACTTCAGTCCTCTGATGGTAACTTTAACTGTGTGTGCAGGAGCAGAAAGAAATAGAAACCCGTAGGGAAGCAGGTCACAGTGCCCAACAAACTGCTTTGGCAGTGCCTTTTGTCCCTTCTTAGCACAGCAGATCTCATTCTAACAGCAGAATCAACACCAGCCTGATCATATCCTTGAGTTTGCAAAGGTAGAACTTCCCTTTTGTCATTCTGACTTTAACAACTTACCATGCAAACATATCCTCTGTCCTCAAGAGTTACTCATCTGTCCCTGTCCTTACTAACAGGATCTGTGACAGCAAAGTCTACGTGATGTAGGGAAGTAGGCCTTGTGTTCAAAATTTCTCATTTACTAAAGACAAATGTGTATTAGTGGTTCAAACGCATTTCCACACCCATCTTTCTTATCCAGTGTTAAAAAGGATAACAATTATTCCTTAGGAGTTAAGAATTAAACATCCCTTTCCATGTTTCCTCCTTGTGCTTACAAAATTTGCATTTGATCAGTCCCTTGTGGCTTAACTTGAAACTACCACGGCTCCTTCTTTTCAGCAACAACTAATAAACAGTATTTGATAGTCTAGCTTTATTAATAACGACCTTGGCTTCTACCCAGAGATCAGTTCTGTAGCAGAATCTCATTAGGCAATTCTCACTATTGAGGTAATGTGATACTGAAAAGCATGAGCAATACTTAATTAAAAAACATTCAGCTGCATTCCCCTTCTTAGAAAAGAGGGAACGAAAAGTGACAAAACCCCAGTGTGTCAGATTTCATGAATGTAATTACCTCCTACACCTCCTCCCTTCAGCTTTTGGGGTTTTTTACCTGCAAGAAAAAAAAACCCACCTAGTTGCTGAAGGAAGAGTTTTGGCTCAAATTGCACTATAACATTTTAACAAAGACCACTTTGTTTAATGTCTTCCCCAAACCTGTTTCTACCAAAACAGCTCATTTTTGCACACTCAGGTAGATTTTTGCTTTGGTATTTACAGTCAGCAGTCCAAACAAAATAGTGATAAGAACTACCCTTTTAGAAGGCAGACAAAAAAAGCTATTGAGAGTTAAAGGAACTACCATGTCCTCATGTTTTGGCAATACCAGTAAGAAGATGCTGACTGCAGATCCACATCTCTGATACCTGCTTCTCTCCCTCTTCAGGAAATAATGGGCTAAGAAAGAGTATGGGAGAACTTACCAGCAGAACAAGGCAGAGACCCAGCAAATAGTTGTTACAAAACAAATCCTTAGCTCTTAAACTTCAGGAGTCTGACCCCAGAGAATATATTACTTTTAAAAAATTACTCCATGTAACAAGGAATGATTTTCTAGAGGTAATTCATAAACAATATGAAGTTTTCTAACAAATGAATCCCCCCAAATTAAACCGCTTTAATTTTCTTCCTATCAGAATTCTATTACACCTGTTAAAAAATGTAAATCTGAAATCACACCTAGGATGAATACCAGATTTCTAAGAGCATTAAAACCAACAGACCCTAAGTTTCACAAATGTACTTAATTCCCAGTTCAATAAAATATCGGAATATCAATTTATTAAAAAGTTATGTGGACTGTACATACATAAACTGCAATATAGCTGAAAAATCTGAAATATATAATTTTAAAGGAAAATCATTTATTTCTGAAAATATTTAAAATATTGCATTTCTGGCAGCAAATTCAAAAGAAGTGCTCTGGAATAGGTGCAGTCTCTCTGTGCATTTGTCTAGCAATTGTCTTCAAGGAGTAAAACATATCTGCTTCCTGATTTTTTCACAGCACAATCTTGTGAACATTTTCTTTCTGACTGGTAGAGACAGAACTCGATTTCCAAGAACAGCAGCAGAATTATAACAGGAAATACTATGGTCCTTGTTGGTGTAGACAACACACTCCCCGAGAGTCCAGGACACCTTGGAAATCTGCTTAGCCATTCTGCATGTAACTGCATCACATTGTGCTTAAAAGTTACAGAATAAGTCTTTGATTGATAATTTTTCTGTTTATTTCCGCCAAGGCCACCGAAAATACGAAGGCCTTTTCATCTGAAAGGTTAGCATACATGTCAACTTCCTTCTCTTGTTTCTCTGTAGAAGAAAAAAAAGTCACTATTAGAAGCTTTTTTCATTATTCAAAGTTAATAATGCAAGTTACACAAAAGTTATGTGAAGTAGTGGAATTGAAGTTAGACAATCAACAGCTATGCATAAGGGATTGAGAAAGAGGAGGAAGTAATGGAGGCAACAAAGGTGCTGGAAGAGGCACAGAATTAGTCATCTAAAAGCATGACTGAATTTCTGTTCTTAAATGATGAAGAAAGAATGAGTCGTTAATATAATGATAAACAAGTATTCAAGTGTTCCTTCAGGGTTTTTTTCTTTTAAACACCTCCCACCCTAGAAAACAAAGTTATTTTGCAATATCCTCATTAAACACCACATTTGTCCCCCTACTTACATCTAAGTGAAAGAAACCCAGGAGTTCAATTACAGTATCAAAGACCAAAGGGCAGATCCTTGGCAGAAGTCAGGGTCCAAATTTATCACCATGAACATTCCTGGACTTTCTACACTGTGGACTTTACATCTTATCTCAGCTGTAGAACAATGCTAACACCTCATAGAGCAAGTGAAAGCCTGTGAGTTCCCTCTGCTGATGTTGGCTTCTTTCAATGCTATAGATATACAACAGGAAGCCAT
This sequence comes from Serilophus lunatus, assembly GCA_013399895.1. Classification (NCBI taxonomy): domain Eukaryota; kingdom Metazoa; phylum Chordata; class Aves; order Passeriformes; family Eurylaimidae; genus Serilophus; species Serilophus lunatus. Next base: position 250,719 of record VXBA01002086.1, read on the forward strand.
CAAAATTTTCCATACTGCAGCGCTCAAGTAAACTAAGTTACACTACAAAAACTCATAAAATTGTACAATTTCAGGAATATCCCTTTCATAAAAACCAGCTACTCCAGAGCATGACTATTTATATCCCAGTTTAGCTGGCTATGGGTAGCTGACACAAATCATTAAGAAAATAAAGCTAACAAAGAAACGGTTTTGTCAGCAGAAGACCAGGCTTGTGGACACAAAGAAGACAGAAATGCATTAAGAATTTTAAGGTGCCCAGCAGTGGAATTTCATTTCTAATTCAGATTCCATAGTGGCCTGGACTAATAATTTAAAATCATGACACAAAGCTCACTTGACAGACCTCTCTGATTTAACACGGGTACAGAAACAGCAGAAACCAGTTTTCTGTTGGTTCCCTGGCTGTGGAAGACAATATTCTCCAGTGTATTGAGTTTGAAATGAGTTAGAAACTGAGTTTCACTGCAAGTCCTGCCCTGCAGTTTAAGACAAATCAGTTCCTGTATGTACACTCCATCTGGGTTGCTCCACTTCCTCCCTCTCACCATTTAAAAATTAACAATGCTGGGAGTTGTTCTGAGCACAGACACTACACACACTGGTTATTCCACATTAACCTTTTGTATTTTCAAACCCCACCCCTTTTTTCATGCTTCCCAACCCAAACAAATCCAGCCACCACTTGAATACATCAGCACCTGGCAAATTAAAAATACTGCTCCCCCAGTTATAGTTAACAGACTGTAGACTTTAGACTTCTTACATTTAAGTTTCCTCCCCCTCTGTGCTTGCAGGACAGGCTTGTTCTGAGAGACTTCATCTTACTGAAACCTTGGTATCAAAGAGTATCAGGCACTAACACAGGTTTGCAAGCTTCACACATTCTCAAGAGAATTCCCGTTCTCATCAGTAGCACGTGCAGAGCTTGCACCTGCATCACATTTTATCCTACACTACTCATAGGATACCATGGCTTTTACAGACACTATTAACATTTTCCACTTCAGTCTCATCTGAGAGTAGTTTTGACTCATTTCTCTATTGTTAGCAAAAGACAAAAATGGTATTGTGTTTCTGATAGACAGCAAGACATTAAATACTAAGTCTTTTGCTACACAACTAAGAGGTTATTTAGGTGAAAATAGTCAGTCTTTCTGGAGCATGTCTTGCATCTTCAGATCTCCTGCAACCCCCTTATACCCACAGTCTTTAAAACTGTGTCTATGTATAAATGAAATATGGACCCTCCCCCTCACAGATTTTGCAGGAATTCACTACTCGAGATAGTAAATTAGTTCAAATGTGCTCATTGGGCAAGCAGATGTGTGAGCAATATATCTGGAAATTACTGGAAATAGAAATCTTGGGTCAAAAAAATTAATTTAAGTTTTATCAAGATACTGAAATGTACATAGCTTTATGAAAATTCATCCCTTCTTAAGTAACAAGCATGCTTCAGCATGACTACAAACTGCTCCTGTTGAGTCTTACTCAGGGTAACCTCTTTCAGAATAACCAACACCACTTCCTCCAGCATATATGAGGGTTTTTGTTTGTTTTAATACGTTATCTGGGTAACAAATCTGATTAAGGCAGCCTGGGAACTGGTCTACATGTGTGTCAGTCCCACACAGTAAAACAACACACCACCACTACAACAAAATCAGAGTCAAACTATTATGAGGTGTTCCTATTTTCAACATATATCGTAACATTTCTGACAAAGAAATTTAGTGACAATTTTGACAAGCCAAGGCTGCAGGAAGAAGTTCCTATTTTCCAGGGTCATCACAGGGCTCAGAAACACGTGGCAGGACTGACTATTTTCTGGGTCCCAGCATTGCCATATCCCCTCAATCTACATCAGCTTCCACTCAGCCTAGTTTTGGATAGAAAAACATGTTCTCTAAATATCCCTTATGGTGTCAGATTCTTGGTTCCTTGAGACTATAAAACATGCCTGAAGAGAGTGGATCTTCTCCTTTGGTTGCTTAGAATTCTTTCCTCTATGCCAGGGGACAGAAAAGATTTACTTTTATAGGGCAATCCAACCAGTTTACTGGAATTTTAAAACCAAAGCTGTTTGTGAACCAGGCTGACAGTTAAATGCATAGAAAGGATCTTAAAGCTGACAAAGTCTACCTTGGATTAATAACAAATAGGGAAGCTCCATAAATCAATAAGCCATAGGCAACAGTGAAGAGATTAGATATTACAAGTGCATTCCTGTAATAGCAAAACAATTGCCATCCAGAAATCAAATTCCACCTCCTCTTTCCACATCCAAAGCACTATACAAATCCACCAAATCCCAATTTACACTCATTTTTTACATGAAAGAAACATTAAGAAAGTACAGATTTACATGAAACAGCAGAGACATCAAAACTGGTTTTGAAAAATCAGAAATCAAAGGAATTTGCAACATGGATTAACATTTTTTTTGTTAACAAATGAGGTGGAAGGGAAAAAATAGTTGAATTTATGAGTTATGCCCAAGATATGCTCGAACTCTTCAAGAGTTTTAAGAAAATACCTTCAGAATATTTTTATTAAGTATTATTATTCACCTCTTACCTGCTTTCCAACCTTTTTAAGTCCGTGCTAAGTTTTGTATTCATAATTCAGGCCTAAAATTACTATCTCCAAAAACACAGATAGCAAATGCAATGTCAAAAGGCTCTTAAAACAATAGCAATCCTACGTTACAGTTACATTCTTGAGGGGTTCCACAATTACTCCATTCATATAACATTCTCTTTACTGTGTAAATATTAAAAGCTGCAGGTTACCAAGGAACCTTAACAACCAAGGAGGCATTCTTTCCTTTAGTGTTATTCTAGAAAACATGGGGCCAAAATTCAGGTCATAGTAGTAACTTGAGGTGCCCTTTTTACTCTGGCCCTCCAAAACATTTCAAGAAACTTTTTAAGCAATCCAGTCATCCTAGTCCCTCTCTGATATAGAACAGTGGCACCCCGACAGAAAAAAACCAAAAAAACAAACCAGAACAAAAAGCTACTGAACATTTCAGTCCAATGGCTTTCAACCTACATGTTGAAACTGGATACAGTGGCTAGAAATATAGATTTACATCTTTGTAGTTAGTTTTCATCAGACATTGAAACATAAAACCCGAGATCTCTACAGATGTGAAACAGTCCCTATCCCACATTAAGGTATCAGGTACTGGCTGATCTAGTTTAGTTAAATGGTTTGAATGGTTTACTGATTAAAAAAAGTCTTTCATACAAGTAGAGAACCCAATGAGCATATTTCTCCAGTAGCCATACCTCTTTCTTCCTCGTGCTTTTTGGCTGAGGCACTCTTAGGTCTTCCTCTTCCTCTTCTGCTGTGGTCTGAATGGCTGTTGGACCTGGATCTTTTTCGGTTTTCTAGGTCTTTGTTTACTGCAGAATTGATCTTCTCTCGTTTAACCCTCTCTGTCCTCCTCCTTTTGGCCTCACTCTTGTTTTCTGTGCAAATGAATGGAAATGGTATGATCCAGGGTTCTCTTATCGTTGTTCTTAATTTACTTAGTGCTGACCCCACCCAACCACCTTTCTTCCTTAAAGTGGGTACATGTCTATGCCTTTACAGAAAATTGCATCTGCATCATGCAGAAATTAAGGTGTCAGATCCAGAATGACACTTCACTTCTTGATTACAAGGATCAAGCCTTTAATTGCTTCACATGCACTTTGCAACATGAGACATTTGCTAGTACACAGAAAGCTCAGTTTCCCAAATGAGATGGAAATACAAACTGTACACATCACAGCCATCGAGATATTTGTTTCCTCTAGCAAAAGAAAAAGTTTATCATATAGGCAAACACCACAATACTTGAGCTTCTTTTGACACTAACAATGAAATCTCTCCTGCTGCTCAGACAAACCCAATGCTGAGTCAACAATGCTGTCAGTAAATGCCACAAAACACAGTGTACGTGTCCCACCAAATGTAGCCTATGACAAGGTCTCATCATAACTAATGCTCAACAGGGTATTGTTTTTCTAGACATCAAAGTAAAAAAAAAAAATTACCTGAGTTTCACCTGGAAGTTAAGTATGAATTAATGAGATGGGTACTCAAAATAGTACAGCACACTATTCAGCATGGATTAGCTGCACATTTGCAAGGTTGCAGCACCATCCTGCAGCAACTATATTGTTGAAAATATCGAAACAATATTTTCTAAAACAAAGCTGCAATTACATTACTAGCACAATATAGACATACAGTGAGAAACAGATTTCCTGAGGGACTAATTTCCTTTTGCTACAGTTATCCCATTAATCTTGTACAGACACAGGATACATACTGGACAGCAGAGTAACTTGTCATTTATGTTAATATAAAACCTGTATTAAACAGGGTCACAAGCAGGTTGAGGTAGCAAGGGAACCTCTGGAGACCAGCCTGTCCAACCCTCCTGTTCAAGCAGGGCCACCATGAGCCAGCTGCCCAGAACCATGCCCAGGAGGCTTTTGGGTATCTCCAAGGATGGAGACTCCACAACCTCTCTGGGCAATCCTCACAGGAAGAAGTGCTTTCCTGAGCTGATTCCCAGCAGGATGGCCCCCAGCACACATTAATTTTGCCTCCCCTAATGCATTTCCTATGAACAAAACTGAATTATACAAGCAGATTATGGTTTCAGCTTCATTTGGTAACTACTTCATCCAGCTGGGGAAGAGGAAAGAAAATTGACCAATGCTTCCAACCTACCACACGTATTTCTTAACCTACTCCACCGTGAAAGCTCAGTTATAAGCACAGTGTCATCTAATTCCTACACGCTGGTAAACTACTTCCATTTTGTAGGTCTGGTAGATAATTTTAAAAAGCAGACATTATAAATCAGATGTGTTGTTGGGGTTTCTGTTCATTTTTTTTTTTTTGGTTTTTTTGAATATGTATCTTCCCTGGCAGGTTCTTGTTCTGACTAATTCCCACTAGGGCTGGAGGAAATGATAAAAATATACATAAGAAGAATATTACTCATGCTAGAATGTACATTCAACTGACTTCTGACAGACTTCTTATTGTGCCCATCGACAAAAGACATACAAGTTAGACACAAAAAATACATTATTTTTTTAATTTAACCCATGGTTTTAGATTAAACATTATGACAAATTTTTCACTTTAAGAAAATGCAGTTTCAAACAGCATGTTCTGTGAAATCAGATCCTTTTGGCTTCAAAAAAGGATTAACACCAAGCTTTCTGCAAGGAGTTATTTTGTATAGTGACCAGTGTACAGAGGTAGAACACAGACAGAATAAACACCAACATCACAAGCACAAAGGAAGTGAGACTGAAAACAGCAGCTTTGCCTCTCTCCTCAAAATTCAAGCAAAATTAACACATTCAAAGCCTACCATGTCCAAATTCAAGGGAAAGGGGACTGACAACAGACAATTTACACAGAGGAGTAAAATACTCAATCCTTTGCCTCCAAGAAATGAGGGAAAGGAAGTGTTGCTCCCTTCTTCCCACCTCTGTGAGTATTACCTGTGATGGGTGGTGATCTCTCAGAACGTTTAGCATGCAAGAGTTTTCGACTAATAAATATGTAGCCACAGGGACATGATTTACATGCAACGGGAACCTGGGAAAACAAAAGACAAATATTTCAGATAATTTCAAATTATTGCAAAATTCCTGCCTGATGAAGAAACAAACACACCAGTAACTTGCATTTTGTCCTCAGAGACAACTCCTCAAATCCAGTGTGTACTGCAAACTATGGCCTGTACTATTATACAACTGGATTTGAACGTCATCAAAACAGATTCTGCTGTGAATCACCCACCAAGCCTTTTCTTCATGCAGTTGTTAAAAATGAAGCTGGAAATGCACAGCTGTTGTGATCGCTTTGCACTGCTTTTCCCCAGACTGGCAGGAAGGGGGTGGGGCAAAGTGGAGAGCATTAAAGCAAGGCTGAATTAAAATAGAAATACAATTTCTCTTCAGAGCTCTCAAATATCACCAGTCAAATCAGTCAGACATTTCCAGTTTTGCTTCCTCTACTTACTTTAAAAAATAATTATGAGTTAAAACTATCACTGCACTCTGGATACATTTCCTTTCAGAAGCATTTGAAAGCAGCTCCTTCAGAGAGCAGGAGCAGCTTTAAACAGGAGGCACAATAGAGCCCGAAGCAAAACAGATGCATTTGCACCACGCTCTGCTCCAGCGCCGCAGACAAGGCTGGGTGGCTACAGAAGGACCTTGTTAATTCAAAATGCAAATAACCCACCACAGCCAGTCAAAAACTGACTGCAGGCCCAAGAGCTGGAGAGAATACAGTGCTTTCCCTGGTTAGCTAAGCAGACAGGAGCAGTGTGCTCCCCCAGAATACGACAATGTAAAACAAGAAACGCCACATCTAATATGAAAAATGACAAAAATCTTACTCGGAGCAATTTTTAAAAAAGCAATGCTGATGAATTACAAACCTCATTACCTTACTGCCAAGATCCTTCAAGATCTTTTAAAGTAGTAAGGAATACACCATGTTGCTTTGATTAGGTTTAAGACTCAAAACACAAATCAAAGCAAGTTTAAACAGAGATCTGGAAGAGATTAACACACACTAAAGTCGAGTCATGTTGAAGCATGACAGTGGGGGAAAAAAAAGGAGGTACTTTCTCAAATGTAATTCTTCAAGACAGGTCACTACAAGTTTGCCAATGTCCACAGAAACAAACAGCAGCACAGAACCACCACTGCCTGCTCAATTTGACCAGACATGGAGAAGAACCAAGTTCCAGTGTTCCACTGGCTGGGAAAAATCCCACCAAATTAGTACACGAATTTGTAAAGGGAACTTAACTGCTACTCAGATTAAATAAATTATTTTGCTTTCTGTAGGACATCTGAACTCCTGCACTTTGCACACAAATATCTTACAGACTTTTGATTCTGGTTTTGGAGATCTAGAGATTTTTACTTCCCTTTACGGAGACACTGAGGTAACAAAACCAATTCTGTTAAAGGTTTATTGAATCTCAGAGCTGAGAATTTAGCAAACTTGTTTGCACACTTGTCTCCTTGTTCATATGGCAGTGTAACAGTACTAAGGCCCACTATTTAGCAGATAAGGTGTGTATTGTTAAGGTGATACAGGGGTTCCATTTAAATCCACTTTTAAACACTTGGATCTCTCCAATAATTACGTTTCCAGGCTCAGCCTAAAAAAAATTTGGCAAAACCACCCAAGGGAACTGGAACAGACCCAATATTTTTCAACAAACTTAACTGTGTTTAATAGAACAATGTTGTTCTCATGTTACTGGTTTGGCATGTAGGTGTGTGCATCATTTGGGGGGTGGGGGGCTAAGAGAAGGGGCTTACTCACTGAAATGTATCAGTTATCCTTTGAAGACCTGAACTATAAATCTTGTAACATAATTAAGGCAACATAAGCCTACAAACACTATTTTGGTCTGTTATACATTTTCCTAACAATTAAGTTTCTCATTTGAGAAATTTTTCCTGAAACTAAATTAAGAAGTGATAATTATTTTCTCTGACTGACTGCAAAAACTTCAGGCTTCCCAGTTTAAGGGGGCTGTGCTTTGGTTCTGAAAATATAATTGAAAAGTATATATTACCTAAATTACAATAAAAAAATTTTAAAGCATAAAAAGCGTTACTCAATATAACACTCCAATACACTGTCTCAATACTTCCATGCACGTCACTTCTAGAGAAGAAATCAGAAACAAATGCAAACCCCTTGTTCATGGAAAAATTTAAGAAACACTAGTACAGGACACAACCACTAAGGAGTCACATGAGAGCTTCCCCAAACTCTGCAAAGGGCTGGCTTGTACTGTAGGCTTCAGTTTCTTGTTCCTTCTCAAATATTTGGCACTGGAAAACAAGGTCCTGTGAGCAACGTGAGCCAGGGCAGGACATATAGGCACATTAATTCCATGCTAGCCACACAGAAGAGCTGCTAACAGAAAATCTACCCTGACATACGCATAGCATGTGTTTTAAAGTGCAGAACAGAGTGAAAGTTTTCACATCAGCTTAAAAAGCCTACAGGGTCTGCTTACTTGCTCTTCCTATTGTTGCTGTTTCGACATTGACTACATTTACTAAACAAACAAAACAAAAAAACACCTCCGCCCTCCTATGTAACTTCTCACTCATTTTCATTTCTCCTTTCACCAACTGCATAACCAGAGCCTGGCACCCAATTCTTTCTCAGAAACAGCACTTCAGGGACGTGCTCAACGTGAGCCTTTGCAGCGGTTCTTGTGTCGGTTAAAAGATGAAAGGCCGCCCACACAGCGCTCACTCAGCGCTCCCAGCTGCTCCAGCAGGAGCACAAACACTGGAAAAACTCTGCAAGTCAGAATAAATAACCCCATTTTTTTTTTTAATCTGTACAAGCAGAGAAAAATGGCATGAGAATTTTTTTTTTTCAAAGTACGGCTAAAACAGCGTATCCCACTCAAGTCTCAGGGTCAAATAGGAGCAGCGTGGTTCCCCTGAGCGCATGTGACGGGCTCTGCCCCCCGGCCGAGCCCCGCGGCCGCTCCTGCAGCGCGGGGCTATTGTTCGGGGCTCTGCTGGAACACACTGGCCTGTGTTTTAATCGCCACATCGCCCCCGGCACACGGAGACGAGCTCCTGACACGGCCGCGGCCGCCGTGGATGTTTCGGGGGCAGCGGCTCCCTTTCGCGCCCGGCGGGACCCGCGCAGCCCCCGCGGTCCTTCCCTTCAGCCGCGGGGCACGAACTGCAGCCAACGCCGCGACCCCGCTGCTTCCCAACTACCCCGGGAGAAAACAACACCCTGCCGCCCGGCCGTGGGCACACCAGGCACCCCAAGGGCCAGCTGCATTATATAAATCACCGAGACTCATTGTGTTAAATTTTAACAAAACCCCCAGCTCTTCAGCCCCGCCGGCACACACACAGTGCTGCGGTCGCACAGAGACCCTCCAGCGCAGCGAGACTCACACGCTACCCTGCCAGAGGGACGCGGTGCTTAACCCACATTCCAAGCAGCAGCTGCAAAGGGAACAATGATTTGTTTCACACAAACATCACCTCGCAGCGGCACCGACACGTTTTTCCCTGTCCTCTCTCCGCCCCCGCCCCGCGCTCGGCCGCAGCCGCTCACCTGCTGGTCGCACTCCGGGCAGGACTTGGTGGCCATCTTCACTTTCTTGGCCCTACTGGAGGACATGCTCGCTGCTGCCGTGGCTGTGACTGACACTGCCGGCGCCGGAGCACCGCCCGCCCGGGAGGAGCCGGCGGGAGGAGCGGGAGGAGCGCCGGGACTGTGCGGAGCCCTGCGCGCCCCCGCGCGGGCACCGAGGGACGGGCTGCGCTCGGCCTGGGCATGGGCGAGAGCGGGGATGGGGGAGAGCGGGCATGGGCGAGAGCGGGGATGGGGGAGAGCGGGCATGGGCGAGAGCGGGCATGGGGGAGAGCGGGGATGGGGGAGAGCGGGGATGGGGGAGAGCGGGGATGGGCGAGAGCGGGGATGAGGGGAGTCCGGGGATGAGGGAGCTTAGGGTAATGAGGATGCTTGAGGATGAAGGAGCCTGGGGGCACGAGGGGAGCCCAGGGGATGAGGGAGGGTGAGGGGAGCCTGACTGAAGTGTCCGAGCTGTCAGGAAGCATCAAACACAAATTTTCTCGTCTTCATCCCAATTCAGAAAGACTAGAGTGCAGCGGGGCGGGGGTGGCGATCGCCTCTTGCTCCGGTTCCTTCGGGCGCCGGGCGGTTCGGTGCTCGGGGTGCTCAGTCACGCCTCTCCGCGTGGGTACGTTCGCAAATGGGGTGTTTAATTTAGAGTACAGTGTTCTCAGACAGCAGTGTGCTACCACCAGACCACTCCCAGGACCACAGCAACAGGAACAGCACGAGGCCTCTCTCTCAGCAAGGCCTGAATTTCCGAGACATAAATTCCGTTTGTGCCCTAGAGAGTATCCTTCAGGTTCCCAGTTTGTCATGCAGCCTTCTCCAGCCTTACTACGAATATGGTGAATACAGACTCAAACACCACTTGCAATATCCTGTCCTGTGCTAGTACACCTGCTGACTTTTCCTGTTCTGTTCCCACACGGGGCATGAGAACATACTCAGTGCACTGAGAGCATCTCGGGCTCCCCACGCGTGTGCGGTGGTTTCTGTCTGTGTACAGTCACTGAACTGGCTCATTTGCCCTTTTCCTTTTCTCCTTATAGTATTTAAGTTATGACTCAGAGGGTGGATTTGTTTCCCTGTTCTCTCTGCATATTGTTTCCTGCCTATACCAATCCAGTAACACAGGTCTTCTCCAGAGATACACAGAGAAAAGATAAATTTACTTTCCCTATAAACTGTAGCTGCTACCAAAAGCCCAAATGTGTTCCATGTTGACAGGACATCCAGATTTCATTTCTGAAATCTGGAACAAATCTATGCAACCAGGACCTTGTGTTTACCTTTGGATGTTTCTTACTATTTTTATTTTTATTCTCCTAACTGAGAAGGTCCAGTCATAGCAAAACACAGAAAGGTATTTCAGAGGGATTTATAACAGCAGGGGGCTCTGCTGGGTATAGTAACAGTATCTAGTAAATAAATTAATGAATATACAAGAGAGCTCACAGCAAATAAAGTAGCCAGGGAGAGCTGTTCAACTATTGCAACAAAAAAAAAATATTTTCCTTATTGAATACAAACAAGATAGTATTCCTAGCTAGACAACTGATTATTAAGATTTTCCAAACATATATTTTTCTTGTTGCTCTAATTTATTAACACGAGTTTTGAGTTCTGGAGGTCCCAGACTCTTTTCTTTTACATAATTTCAGAAGTTTAATCCAGCACTGAGACAAAAACAATAAATACATTTTTAAAGGTACAGGTACCTTCTCTCTTAAGAGAGTCAATGAGAGTGGCATTTTGCAAGACCTCATTTAAAATGTAATTGACACCAATTTAAATCAGAAAATAAGAAAAGTATGCCATTTCTTTATATTATGAAAAGCTACCCATGACTATGTAAGTGCTTGATGCCTTCTTTTCTTTTCTTTGCTGTGGTCACCACAGAGTCCAGTGAGCTGAATGGTCCGAGGTCTTAGGGCTCTTTCCTGCTTCACTGGATTGCAGGGCACATCAATTTCTATCCCACTGCACTATTTTGGTGTGCAACTATAATTTTACAAAAAAAACCCCATCCCAAAATAAGTACAATTCACATATCCAATCCACCTTAGATTGTGAAAGAGAAACCCTTCCTAAGTAACATTTCTGGTCACCACTGCAGCCAATTTGGAAGCATCCTGCTCCCCTGCAGCAGTGTCCCCTGGAAGGGCTGGCAGCCTCCTTGCCAAAGAGCTGACAACACACAGCAAATTGAGGAATTAAATTCTAAAAATGCCAATCTTGTGGCTGAAAGGTTATAAAACACTTCCAAGTTCAGTAACAATTTCCTAATTAGTCAAATATATTCAGTAGGGGTTCATTCCTTCCACAGAAAAAAATACTATCTAGAGAATTCTTGAGTTTTACCTAAAATACAAGAGTAGAATGTATGAGAGGAAAATGAAAAATACTAGGAATTAGATTATAATATTTGTTACAATATTCAACTGCTAAGAAGAAAGTACTGTATAAAAATAAATTCACTATACAGACAAGATTTAATCTTATTTTCCATGATTATGGTTTTGGCAATTTTGGTAATCACAATAGTTTGTAATACTTTGTAATGTTACTGTGTTTCTTATCAGTAGATGTCAGGGTAGCTGTAATCTGAGTATCCTCTGAGTCCTTTCACAGGGAATCAAAATTATGCCTAACAAGTCCTTTGAGATCCCATTACTCTAAACTTGGGCAAGAATAACATTTACAAATGTACAAATGTTGGCTTTGTTTTCCAAGTGCAGCTAAATATTGAGTGTTTCCCAAATACAAAGCATTTTTTGATTTACAATATTGTTACATTTTTGATGCCTTCCTGTCCCAGCTCAGCCTGGCACATCAGAGCTTGCCCGGGCAACAAGGGCCACGATCCCAGTGCTTCCACCAACACACTGTGACTGCTGGATATTTCACACAGCCACGAAAAGTCATGATCCAGATCAAAGTCTCACTACGTCACCAACTTCCAGGGAATTGGAGCCTATTTGTGCTGTGAGTCACTGCAGCATTTCCCCAACTCTGCAACTGGAAGTTCAGCTTCCCTTGGCCGCCACAGTCCGTGGCAACAGAATCTAATGAAAGTCAAGCTCGTTTCACTAAACAACATTTCGCAATTTTTCAGGAAGTCATATATTTTCTGTACTTTTACTGCACTTATTTTTGTAATCAGAAAGAAACAATGTCTAGCTCCTCAATTTTGGTAAGTTTTGTATCAGCAGTGGAAAAAATCCTTGAGTTTTCCATTCAACCACTTTATCTTGCTTGATTCTTAAACCAAATGTGTCCGATACAGTGACCTTTTCCACATACTTTATAATACTGAGTTGCATGTCATTGAAACCCTCTAGGGGTACAAATGTGCTGGGGAGATCCCCCTCTAATAAAGCTGAAGCACAGCCTACAAAGTGAGCCTTATGGCCCAGGTCAACAGTGGTTTTAAAAAAGATTTATTTCCTTTGTGAAGCAAACCAGCTTTGGATGAGATTTTTAGAAGAAACTTTTATGAAAATATCAATAATTTAAATGATTTAATGCCAGTAGCAGTTACCATTCCATTAAAAAAAAAGGGCTTTTAACATTTTATTCTCACATATCAGGTCTTTTCATGGGAAACTTTTTTAAAATCTGTATGTTTTTCAGAACAGTTTGGTTTCTACAAAATAATTCATTTTCACTAAAAACCTTACATTATTTTCATAGAACATCTTTTCAATTAATTCTTACAAAGAGAATTCAATAGGCTATTTTACACATTCCATTTGAGTTTGTTTTTTGGGTAGGAAGTTGGGCTTTTTTTGGTTTGTTTCTTTTTTGGTTTTTGGTTTGTTTTTCTTTTTTTTTTTATCATGAGATAATGAGAGCTGTTAAACATTAAGATATGAAGTCAATGAACTGGCACTTTTTCCACAGACTGCACTGAGTTTTGGACCAGAACATGAAGATTTCTGTTCAGTTTGAAGAACAGTGGGAACTGTAATTTCTCTGAAGATGCTCCTTATATTCTGAACTGCTACCATGGGCAGTAATCCACAGGAAACAAACATCTTCCATACTTGTACAACACAGAAATCTTTGCTCTTTTTGTCTAACTAAACCTACTTTTTGAAATGTGGTTTCCATTTGCTTAGTGTCCTCCTAGATTCCTAAATATCATTAACAACATTTTGGCTACAATTTTAAGCTATTAAGAGCAGTTTTTTTATCCAGTGTCTCTATTTAAATGAAACAGCAGAAGAAAAATGAATGCTCGGTTGCCATGTGCCATTATTGTAATCATGGGGTTTGAACCACACAGCTATTCATGGCAAAGCTGCTTGTTGTAGGTTTGTCAAAATGGAAATGTGACAGCAGCTCTTAGTCTGTATATCATGGTTTTTCCTCCAGCACTCTAGCTACCTTTCTATATATTTATGTTTTTGCAGCTGTTATGTATCTCTAGCTTGTCACCATCAACATGAAATTCATTATTTTATCTACTCATAACTGCAGGGAAACCATCCCACGTCTCTATGACTAAAGATGGAATGAAACATGGAGACCAAGGAGCTACCCTTGGGAAGCAGTATTGCCCACTTCTCTGTCTGGCTTGTCTGAAACTTGTGCTTGTATGATTTGCATAGAACTGCTGATCAAGCAAATTGATCACCACAGGCCAGCTTGCAGAAGCCAACATCTTCTCTGTAGGGCACATCCTGAGTCTATATTTGTGCATGTTATCTGCAGTTCAACCCAGGGGGCAGGAGGAGAGAGAAAGGAAGATTTCTACAAGGAAATACAAAAAGATACTTCATCCTCAATAGGTCTTTGAACAAGATTTTTACAAATATTCACTTACTAATTTCACAGCTCAAGAGGGAAGTTTTCTTTTCCTCGTGTGATACACAGACATGCCAGGACACAGCTCGAAGTGCCATGTGCAAAACCAGGGACATTGACATTGGAGCAGAATGCCAACTCTCCTGAAGTCACCAGGAGCTTTGCTGCTAACTTCAAAAAGCAAGAATTTAGGAACGACTTTGACTTAACATTGCAAGTTCATCATATACTATTTACTTTCAGGAAAAATCTGTATTAAAATAACATTTGGAGATACATTTGCCATGAGTAAAGAGATACTTTTCTATAAGAGAAACACCACTTCATATTGCATTTGACATGGAAAGGCTTTGTTTCATCCCATTTCCTATTCCTATTGTTTCACCCCGTTTCCTGTGTGCATTTCTAAACTTAGGAAACTAACCAGGCTATTGAATTTCAGGTTCGTGTGTACTCATTCCAGTGTTTTACTAAAAAGTTGTTTTGGCTTGAGCAACATTTGAAGGTGTCCAGCCTCATTCCAGCCCTGCTGGGCTGTTACACACTAACCTGCAGCCTCCCAGAATTTGCCAGCAAGGTCTGAGGTCTTGCTTGGATTGTCACTGGAGGCAGAGCCAGAGGTGTTGGTCAGTCTGTCCCTTTCCTTGAGGGGGATCACTTGGAGATACGGGGCCAGTGCTGGCTGGACACTTTCTGCCACGCCAGCTGTTTGTGGGGGGCGGATTGGGGGTGGAACGGCAGCGTGTGCACCAAGAGCAAAGGTTAATTTGTGTTCTTGCCCCAGAAAAATTAGTGGTTCCAAATCTGTTGGACTTTGATTTTTAATAGTCTGGGTAGCATTTCAACTGTGATTTCTAATAAACCATGAAACACACCTGAATTAAGATACCTGGGAAGTTTACTTGTATATAAATATTAGAATTTGAAAGTAAGTAATTTGAATATTTCAGGTGATCTAATGAAAAATTAATGTAAAATCAGATCCAGTTTTGGTTTTGTGGTAAATTCAACCTTGACAGGTCTTACCACAGCTTGAAATATTTTCTTCTGAACTACCTTTTATCAAACTTGGAGAAAAGACACCATGACACTGTTAATTATGAATCAAAATGCCAGATTCAGAGAACACTCAGCCTTCTAGATACATGACTGACAACAACTTTAAAAGTAAAGTGCTGAAACACACAGGCTCCAAAACTTGACATTTCAGAAGTTAAAGAGCTTTAAAATATGGAAAAAAAAAATCAGCCTGAGTGAGATGCAGACTGCAATGTCCTGAAAGAGTTGCTGCAGCTGCAAATAAACAAAAATGGACTTCTTGGAACTTGAATTTCTAACACAGAGTGCTCTATTGGCTCATTTTGTGGGCAGAATTTTGGAGGGAGGACAAGCAGGGCCAGAAACACTCCACATGGCCTTCACAAGCTGAACAATAAACAAGTAAAAGTTCTTAGTACACTCAGTACAATGGCTGGAAGTACAAAACAAGTGAGTCTTCTGCACCACCTCAAGGGTGTTCCTTCGGCACAAAAAGATCCCATCTCTGTCATGTTGTTAACTATGTAGTGACTAAAATTCTCGAGCAGCAGTTATTTTTGGAATTAGCACAGAGCACGTGCTAAAATAATGCACATTAAATGGAATAAGGACTGGAGCTTGTTAGAAAGAAGAAATAGTAAGGAACAGGAAAAAGACTGAAGACATAATTGTAGGGAATGAAATAAAATCAAGCAGAGCAAAAGCAGCTTCCTTGCTCTTCATCAGCTGAGGAAAGATACCAAAACAACAGAACACAAGTCTCAAAACATCTAATTTAGGCACCTAAAATTAGGAAGCTACTTTTCTGTATTCTCTAACTGAGTAGAGAAAGAGAAAGTAAAAGGAAGGTTCTACAAAAACAATTCACAAATAAGGCTGATTTACAGCCCAGGCTCTTACTCAGGAAGGTAACATTAGGTCATAGGAATATTCCTGAGTGAATGATCCCTTATTCCACTCCCTGAGCACAAACAAGGAGTCTCTTCTGGGCACCCAGGACGGGTAAAAAGGGCCTTCTCCCCACGGGCGGCAAGACGGAGAGAGCATTTACCTCCTTCCCCTTAATTCTGCTGCTTTTGTGTTTCATGGCAAATCTCCAGTCCTTTGCTATGAAAGCTGAACCGAACACGAGAGATAAAAACATTTTCATCATCTGGAAACAATGAGGAAACTGTGGAATAGGACCGACTTGTTTCTGCGGGAGGGAAGGATCAGGGGGGAACGCTGCCCTGGCGGGGTGACAGGCTGAGGGCTGAGGCTGCTGGGGCTCGCTCCCGGTTCCCCGCTCGCTCCGCACCCGCCCAGCAACAGGTGACCCACCCGCATCCCCCACCGCGCCACGCCAGGCTGGGGAAGGAGCGCAGGCGGCCTTTTCCCCCCACGGACAGATGAGAATCAGGGTGGGCACTGTCAGACTTCTCACACCGCAGAGCAGAAAAGCGCATCCAGACAAAGGGAGCGCTCCCTGCGCGGGCGGGCGGAGGCACCGCGGGGACCGAGCGGCAGCGCCGCGCCCCCCGCCCGCCGGGGCTGCGGGAACACTCGGCTGTGCCCTTCCCTTAGGGAGAGCCCCCCGACTTGTCCCCACCCGGTTCCCGCGGCATCTCCAGCAGCGGGAGCGCGCCCCGCCCGCAGGCGGCGGAGACAATGCGGGAGCGGGCCGGGGAGGCCGCTGGGTGCGGTAGTTCCCTGCCCATCACCTGATGCCTGGGCAGGCGCAGCCGCGGCCGCCGGGACTACAAACCCCGCCAGGCACCGCGCCCGCCAGCCCGGCTGGTGCAATCACACCTTAGCACGCCCCGGGGCCGGGGCCAGCGCCGGCTGGGAGAAGGATGGTTTTTCCCGGGACTCTTCCAGAGCACTAGTGCGGCGCTTCTGCCGGGGCCAAGGGTCTGCGACTCTTTTCGGATGCGATGGTGGGATCTATTGCTCCTGCGGTGGCATCGCAACACTGCAAGATCACTTGTATCCATTGCAATTAAGTTTGCAGGATCTGGACCCGAAAGGATCGACCATGTACGTGTAACTGTGCCAGTTCTTCGGCATTTCTTCTGACCGCGCCGCCTGCTCGTGCGCCTCTCCCTAGCGCCTGGTTCCCGTTACAGAATACACCCATCCTCGGCACTCGCATCCTTAAGCCTGCCCTGGGACCTACCCGAAGGACCATGTATCGGTTTGTCTCGGTTGCCAAGCAAACTGCGGCGAGCCGCGGGCCGGGGAGGACGGACGTGGCTTTGCGCTGCGCCGCTTCTCTGGCGGCGGGGCGGCCGCCGAGGGGTCCCCGCCGGGAGGGGACGGTGCGCTGGAGCAGCGCTGCCAAGGCCTCTGCCGTGAAGATCAACGAGAAGGCGAGCAGGGAGAAGATCCTGACGCTGGAGTCCATGAACCCGCAAGTGAAGGCGGTGGAATATGCAGTGCGGGGCCCCATCGTCCTTAAAGCCGGGGAGATAGAGAAGGAGCTGCGAAAGGTGAAGCGGGGGTGGCCGGGCAGGGCTGGGCTGGGATGAGCTGAGCTGGGGTGAGATGAGCTGGGCTGGGCTGGGCCGGGCCGGGCTGGCTGGGCGCGCTCCCCGATGCCCGCACTGGCCCTGCCCCGGGCACGTCGCGGGGCTCGGCAGAGCCGGCGGTGGGACCGGCGGGGACCGTGACACCCCGCGGGGCTGATGCGCGACCCTGTGGAAGCCTCGGGAAAGCGGGAGGCACCGCGAGTGCCGCTGCAGTGCCTCCTCCTACCAAGTTAAAGACTCGGGACCACGAACAGCCTTTCCCCCCATCCCGCTCTGCCCCGAGCCGCGGCCGGACGCGCTCTCCGCCCCCCGGCCCGCTGCGGGCACCCCCCGCACCCACGGCAGGCGGGAGAGGCACAAAACAAAGAAACCCGCTGTCCGGCTACTGTTTATCTGGTGTCACTGGCTGCGTAAGGCAAATAAAGCAGTATTTACATTTCTTCGGCCACTTTGACCCTTTGCTGCAATCCCGTGTCCTTTGTGTTATACAAGGGGGTGAGTGACCAGCTTTCATCATGCTGATAGAGCGTTTAAGCCGTTCATGAGGATTTTAGAGATACTGCCTTGGCCGGGGCAGGGAAACACCTTTGAAAGGGGCAGCGGGCCCCGAACAGGTGACAGGGACCCGTCTGTCCCGGCACTGCCCCGCAGCCTCACCCAGCGCTCCTCCGGGCAGCACAAAGCCGGGCGGGGAATTCTCTCCCAGGAAACCACCACTGTGCTCCTCTTCTTTTTAGTTGCAAAAGGTGAGGAGCTTGAGGACAAGCCTTCGGAGCACAGACGCTCGGTAACGCTGCCCAAAGTTTTAGGTGGTTGGTGCTGTTAGGAGAATAGGAAAATAAAGCAGGATGCAAGATATCCTTAGGGGTCTGGGCCGAAATGAACTAAATAAAGCATCCAGATCAGTCGGTGCTTACATTTTGTTCTTCAGATTTTTTTTCTTATTCCTTATTTTGAGACTTGGTATTGAAAAAAAAAACAACCCTATCAGTAGACGTGGCTTTTTGATTCTACTGTTCAAACCACAGGTTCCTCTCTCAGCACAGGGACTCTCTTATTTTTGTTTTGAATAAAGTGTCTGGCAGAGTTACTTTTCTGTAGTTTCAAATATTATTCCGTGCCTTCACTACTTGAAAAGTCTTGCTAATAAGTTACTACAAATATTGCAAGACCATTTTCATTAGTATATGTAAAGTCCTTTGACAAAGAAGTGCCACAGCAATTCTAACCATAAGACATTGTTTTAGTTCTTTGGTACTTGATTTCCCTTGTTTTCGAAGGTGAAGCATGTTTTCAGCTCATTGTAGTATATATATATATATCAATTATTTATGTCTACTCATTATTAAAACCAGCTTCTTGTTTGTTTGGTTTTTTTAGAACTTCACTTGAAAACCTCAGACTAGTGGTGGAGAACTAATTTCAGAACATCTGTTTTGATTTTTGCCTTAAAAGTTGTTTATAAAGGTGTCATTATGTTTATGCAATGAGGTTCCCTAGTGGGTACATTTGCCAGAGAATGAAATCTTCCAGTGTTCTTACCAAGTATGTTTGTTTTCAAGTTAACATCACAGGACAGGAGATATTACTTGACAAAACAAATATAAAATGGTCTTCACTAGCTCCACCTTACTCCCCTGCTTACTCCAGTTACCAGCTGAGTCACTGGCAGAGAGAATAATCTTCTCTGCCCTTTGGAAAAAATACAAGAACAAGTCATTGCCAATCACTTTACTAAAAGCCTGTTATGTCAGTTTTGTGCCTAGTTACATGGCATTGTCCATTTAAAAGTTTTTTTCTGGAACCAGTCCCATGGACTAATGTTAGCCATTGATAATGGCTACCAGCATTCATAGGGTGACTGCTCTAAAGCAAACAACCCTCGGAATTGGCAGGAAAGGAGGACAGAATTACTGCAAAAGTTGAGACAGTGTATCTGCAGAAAACATTAATCAACTTAAGGAAGCAGCTGGAAGACTTTACTTCCTTCCAAACTTCTCAAGTTATTTATTCTACTTTGCCTTTCTGATAAAAATACTGTTGTTCCTTCTGTTGTTTAGTGCAGTTGTCTGCTAAAGTGTACAGTGGTGAGTAGTACCTAGGTCCTTATAACTGAAATACTATAGGTTATCTAATTGTCTTTTTTTTTTTTTGTCTAAAATTGAATTCTGTATGATCACAGGTCACTGGCACTTCTTTATTTACCATTAATTAAAATTGGACAGCTTTTTTTTTTGTCCTTCTCAATCTTGGCTGTCAGAGTTAGGCCAACCCCTGCCAGCAGAATTAAGGCTGCTGGATAAAGAGGCTGAAGAGGTTGTCCGAGGAAGATGTCCCACAGCATCTCTAGACTCAAGACGGCTCTTCATTGACAGCAAAAGGGTTGCCCCATAACAACTCTGTTGCATATGATGGGAAAGGAGCTTTGCACAGGGAGGAGAACAAGGACTCCCCAGTATGATGTGGCAGCTCTGCAGTGGCTGTGGGTAGCAAGAGAAGGCAGAGGTGAAGCAATGATAGTAAATCTGTATTTATCTTGTTCTCCTGAGATACCTTTAGGTATTTGTTTCTACACTAAAAGCACCTTAAAGGCAGCCATTGTCTAATCAGGTATGATAGAGGCTCTCCTTGTTTTAACTTGGTTCAATTCAGTACACTTCATACTTGCATAACTTATACAGCCTATTATGTAGACTATGAAATAGCTACTTGAAGCTGTTTGCACAGTGTAAGCTTTCATCTTCTTTGAGTTTTGTCCTGCTGTCTCAGATCCCAAATAGCAGTTCCTCTGTTATTCTACCTGGCACTCACTGCTTTTGTATCTTAACTGCAAATGATTGCAACAGGAGCTGTAACTCCACAGCATACAGAAATAAGGACTACAGTGTTGCTTGGGAAGTCTCTGACTAGGCAACTGAAGGGATAGTCTGTAAAAAGTAAATAAAAATGAGGCACTAGTTTTAGCTCTTGTGTTTGGGACTAAGCCAATTCAAGTGGCAAGTAGAATATTCTATTACCACCTGTGCTCAGAAGTACAGGTGGGGCGTGTTGTACCTGGACTTCACAAGTTTTATTGGCTTGGGACCTGTATTCATCTATGTGGAAAATCAGAGTTTTGATCTAGATGAAGTCTTCCAAGATGGAATTCTTTATGCAAAATCACTAACTTGAATTAATTCCATAACTTTTTTTTTTTTTTATAATTTTAAAATTGTGTAATGCTTCAAAACTAAAAACCTTGTTTCTCTTCCTCTTTGCTAATGGTAATATTCAGCTGAATCTGGCTTACTAAGAAGACACAGAATGAACTGACTTCAACCAATTTCCTGCGTGTTTCTTGGGAATCTTTGAAGCAAGCTAGAGCACAGGCATATTTTAATAAATGATGACACTCTCAATAGAACACAAACAAATGAAACCTTTTTTTCTCTCCTCTTTGTGTAGACTTGCAAACAGATGGCCACCATATCAAATATTGCCTTTAATTACATTTCAGACTAGAAAATTGATCCTGAACATGAATTCACTGCAAGAATAATGTAATCTCTGGACAGAGCCCTTCTCTTTACTTAATCAGCAATAACAAGCTAGCTTTGTCTTTACACAGGCAGCACACACACCTGATTTTTTACTTTGCATTCATGCTAATTTCAATTAACCTTGTTATGTAAGGTCACTTCATATCTGTTACTCTGACATTTCTGTTCACTTAGACTCTCCCTTTTCCCGCAGTTCCTGAGTTTTACACAAGTTCTGTGTCAGGAGAGTTCTATGTTGCATCTGCTCACAAAGCATATGCATACTAAAGAGCATTTTAGGATCCACAAGTCAGCTCATGTAGCACTGGAAGCAGTGCCTGGCACACAACATGAGGTCCTGTTTCAGGATGTTCAAATTACTGAAACAGAATTGTAGGGTAGAAAGGAGTAGAGGGATGGTGTGCAGGGATTTACTGGTAGAATGTAGAAAGTTCCTTCAGAGCAGCACAGGTGGTTACCATATCCCACCCCTGGGCCTGGAACTGTGGCCCTTCAATGGCAACACAGTCTCTACACATTGGAGCCCTTGTTTTTCTGAACAGCCACAGTAGCTGGACTTACTTTTACAGTAAAAAAGTTGTACACTCATCTCCTGTGCCCACGCTTTTCATTTGCATAACTGTTGCAAATAGGTTCCTGTTGCATGTTTATTCAAGTCACTGGTTCACTCCCCATATTTCTATTTAGATAATAAAAGTACCAAAATCCTTCTACTCATGCAGCTGTAATCATAGACAGCTTCTGCTAAAGTATTTTGGTTAAAAGACTGTAGAATTTAGCATTTTTAATTTTTTTAAACTAATTCATCAAGCTTTTAAATTGAATAGAAAAATTCTGACTTAGAATCTAGCCTTAATTGTAAATGGGGGTTGACTGTGTCCCCGGGAGTTGTGGAAAGATGAAACACAGTTTAGACGATGACATGCAGAAATATAATTTGACATGCCAAGAAAAAGATACAAGATTGACTGGTACACCCAGTAATGAAAGATGTTAAGCTTAGATTACCATCCTGTAATTTTCTGCTTTGAATACGTGACTGTGTGCACACTTAAGAAAGTGTCTTCCAGGCAAGAGCATTTGACCTCATTAAGACAGAACTGTTGTTCCTCAGTTGTCTGTACATGTCACATATATAAGTGAACCTGTAGTAAACCCCATGTTTTTTAACAGGGTAACCTGTGGATGAAAATGGACAAACACAGTTTTAAGAGTACAAAAATCATGTTTTGAAGCACACAAGATCCAGTTATTTGATCTTTTCTCATTGAATACAGTAGCAAAATCTATTTCAAAATAGCCCTTTTCCAGCAGGCCTTCAAGTTAAGAGGGTCCTAATGTCTAATGACTTTATAATGAGCACCATTTTAATTCTGTCATTTGCAGTCATATTGAAATCTCAGGCTTTATTCACATAGGCAAAATCTGAATGTGAATGCACTTTGAACAATGTGTAAGGCAAAAGTAACCTCAGGACAAGTCTTGTTCTGCAATCTCTGAATCAGATCTGCTGATTAATGGTCAGCCCCACCGATCTCATGTGATATGAAGGGGGCACAGAAGTCATCACTGTCATTTCAAGTCAAAATCCAGAATTTGCCTTCTTCCTTCCAAAAACCGCTCATGTCAGCTTGAATGACGCATGCATAATACAAACTCAAAGCCTTACTCTGTGCTAAACATGTCAGGTTTATTTTTCTGCTGTTAGCTGTTCTAATAAAAAGATTGAAATGCTAATTCAGGTCTTCAGGTCCCCATTACTTAAGGGCCTCTGGCAGTGCTTTCTTGGCCCTTTGAGAGGAGGAGAAAGAAAAGCAAGCAAGAAACTTGGCTACTACAGCATGGATCTCAACTATGCTGAAATGTTTGGGTTTGCCAGCTCTCCTATTGTACAGCTTGTTTGTGCAAGTCACAGCAAAAGCAGACTCAAGGAAGTAGTACAGTGTTTCATAGTGTGATGTTATTGCCTGATAACCGTCATGAGAAGGCACAAAGCAATGGCAATGAAAATGAAACAATTGGGAGCAGCCAGGAGTGAACAAATTCTGAAATTCAGAAATAGTTAAAATACCATGTTACCCTTCTGGGATTAAAAGCAGCTCACATTTCCATGGCCTCCTCATGGGAACCCTTTTCAATTCTTTTCTATTGCTGTTAACAAATCCAAATCATAGTAACTTCTCTCCAGACTGACGGTTTTCCTTTGAAATTTGCTGAAGTCTTTAACAAAGACAGTGTTAGGTCACTTGGCACCCTTCTTAACTTTTTCTGGGCACAGCAATTTGCCAGCGTTTTTAGATGGTACCATTGTAAAGGGAACCCCCAGGCATACTAAACGTCCTGAGAGACAAGCCAGCTCATGGCAGGGCATTGCCTTCATGCTGGTTCTATGGAATAGTGTATGTTCTGGCATCATATTGTTTCTTTGATCAAATAATTCTCCCAACACTTCTTGCATTATGGCTCATCATTTCACACTGTATTCCTTACTTGCTGGGTGTCTTGAGGCAATGGAGGCATCTAGGGGAAGAGGAAGATTCTCCGAACCTGGTTAACTACATCAAGATTTGGATTGACTCTGCACCAATGAATTCTGGTTCATGCATAAAAATTCCTTCTCCCAATTTTGTGTAATGTTTAGAACACGGACACAGTTGTTAGAATAATCCTGTCTGACCTGCTTCAGGTTTCAGATGTTTTTCATCTAGTCTCTTAAAAGGCAGCATTTCCTCTGAAAAGAGCAGAGTGACAGAAGTAACTGCTGAAGGAACTAATTTCCAAAGAGTAGATTCCAAATCTTGGAAGATTCCTTTCTTCCATTAAAATCCTTTCATTATTAAAAGAGACAGCAACTAAAAAAAGAATTAAAAAAATTTTAAATTTTTGTTTTACAGCTGAGAGTGAAAGGTGGCTTCACAAGCTTTAAAAATGGGTACTACAAATAGTGTGTTTGCCAACAGTATCAAAGGAATGGCAGGAGACTGGCCTTGTTCCGAGATGAAGCTGAGTCACGTTGTGAGCACAGTGTGAGGTGCCGCCAAGGGCAGGAGGGTTCAACAGTGGTTGTTTTGTAGGGCTGGTGGTTGTTTTTCCTCCTTGATGTGTTTCATACCCTCTTCAATAGACATGAGTATTAATCTGGTACTTACCGATCCCAAGTTGGTTGTTAGAGCTCCTGTTACACAAGCTGCACTTTTCCAGTGCTCTGCCAGAGGCCAGTTCCAATCCGGTGTCTGGAACACACCTCAGGAAGAGGGAGGGAACGAGACAGAGAGAAGAGTGGTGGGGAACTGTACTCCATCCCTAGAGGAATGCAAAACAACTCCAATTGCCCAGTTTCTGCTCCCCCTGTGTGTTCTTGGCTTGCAGGGACATAAATGGTCTCATCACAGGTATGTTGCTGACAAGGCCAAAGGCTGCTTAGTCTTCTGCACCGAAATAAATCTAACAAACTAGATCCTGTTGCAGCTCTTTTCCTGCTGTTCTACAACCTGGTGCTGAGGTTATCAGCATCACATTCACATTTCCTCCTTTCACACAGATCTTCTCACAGACTTTCCAAAAAGTATTTGGCATTACTCTTGCCTGGGATACCCATGCACACTGGTGCCATCACCTCAGGAGAAACCTTGACACAAATAACCAGTGACTAATGCCGCTCTGTCTTAAGGATCTGGGTAGAATTCCAACTTGAACTCATCTACAGGGTCATAGATACTGTCTGAACTTCCCTTGATGACAGTTTCTGATATCCTTGCTTTGAAACTTTGACCCATTAGCATCTAACAGTTGTTCTTGCCTGTTATTATTTCCAGTTCCTCCTTTCTGAAATGCTAAGTTGGGACTTTTTGTTCTATAAAAAGTTTTAGAACTTTTTTTAAGAACTTGCTTAGATTTTTTTGCTCTAAACTAGATCCAAACAACTTCTGATATTCCTTCTTTCTGTAGAGAGATTGGAAATCAAGTATTAGAAAAATACCAAGTAGTCATAGCAATTTTTTGTATAGATTTCACTAGGAGGGGATACAAGGAATCTCATAAATACAGTTCTAAACAGTTGCTGATATAACTTATTGTCAGGGAAGGAAAAGGGTCCAGTTATTTAAAAGCATCTCTCTTTGGAAAGACAAAAAAGGCTGTTATAGCTCTGTGAGGACAAGAAACACATGTTAGTCAAGAGGACCATCAGCCTGTAAGCCTGTTTAGGAACTGTGTGTACAGCACAGAAAACCCAGTTATTCCTTCTCTTACAAGATTTTACAGTGACTGCTGTGCATGTTTTACTATTTTTCTCCAGATCAATCATTTTAGTAGCAAAGGTAGTCTAGGTTTGAAGGGTTTGGTGATGATTCTATACTTGCAGTGAGGCCCACAAACAGTGGTGGCATAAACACTGACTTTGCCACTAGTAGAGATCTGGATGATATCAATGCTAATAAAATATAATAAATCTGATACAGACACCAAAAAAGTGACCTGTTGTCTTTATCTGGCATCCCTATTCCTAATTCTTTGTTTAAAGCTGAAATGAAACTCTTAATTTAGGGACTCACTTAGATCAACAACCATAAAAGCAAATGACTTCATGGACTCAAGTGTGTCACTTTCAGTTATTTAAAGTGAACATTTTTCTCAATTGCTTCTAAATTCAAGGCCAAATAAAACTGACCCTTTTCAAACAAGATCCTGTAAGTCAAACTGACTTGTTTTAGTGCCATTTCTAACTACCTGTTTAATGTTAAAAGAAAAAAATCCCTGAAGGCTATCAGTCATATGGTGGGCTGGATCTGTAGAGGGAATTTGAGTCACATTATCACATAACCTCTCAGACACATCATGCAGCCTTAGAGCTTCAAATCTTGGCATTCCTGGGAATCTGTCCCTGGTGATTATGTGCATTTTGATCATTGTTATCTTTGCACATCTGGGTTCAGGTCTGCCATTGAAGTCCAACACATAATCCATGGTAAAAAAGCAAAAATTAATTAAGACTTGCCAGCCATGCATTCCACATGAAAATTCTGTTACTGTCAGAAGGCCTCCCTACTATCTCTCAAATATATGTTAGAACAACTATAAATTTATTATTGCCTACCTCATTTATTCCTCTTGTAATGTTGGCCTTTACTTTCAGTTAATTTTTTTATTGAAACTAGCGGTGTTTTTTTATCAGTCCATTTCTTGTTTTTT
Organism: Serilophus lunatus; assembly: GCA_013399895.1. Classification (NCBI taxonomy): domain Eukaryota; kingdom Metazoa; phylum Chordata; class Aves; order Passeriformes; family Eurylaimidae; genus Serilophus; species Serilophus lunatus. Next base: position 276,979 of record VXBA01002086.1, read on the forward strand.
TTTTTCCTCTTACTTTATTTTGCTTTTTAAAGACCTCTAATTGCTAATCAACACTCATTAACTGCTTTCCCTGTGTTCTCGTGATGTATTCAGTTTCTCACAGGAAAAATGGCTGCCTGTTCGGATTTCAGAAACTAGAAGGTTTTAAATATTCATAGTGATTATTTGGCATTTCTGCTGTTTATCATACAGAGCCTCACTATGATGTATTTTGTGAAACATCTCGACATGGAAAAGCGGGATCATCGTAAAATGAATGCTTAATCTAAGTATAAAATAAAGTAAGCAGTATGTTTACAGTTTTTTACTCTAAAATGTATAAAGGTCTTGAGGTTTCTTTTGTTTCTCAAATGCCTTCAAATATTTTTAGCTTCTTGACTGATCCATCCCTCCCTTAGTTTTCTCTAAAGTTGCTCTGATACTGACAATTCAAAATGCCTTTTTTTCATCTTTTCTATTTCAGTGTGTAGTTTCCATGCAAGTCAGTCTCTTACAGCGAGCAGAAAAAAAAGAGCCAGCCTATCATTTAAAAATGTATCACAGTCAACAAACCTTCTGTAAACCTATTGAGATTTACTGGCAGTAGGAAATGCATTAAGCTTTACGTTAAACACAGTATCTGTTCTGAGATTAGGCACCGTTTAGTTACAGTCACAGGACAGATACAAAAAAAAATCATTTACTTCGTTCCTAACAAAACATTCTGAATTTTCCCTTTTTAGGGAATCAAAAAACCTTTTACTGAAGTAATTAAAGCCAACATTGGAGATGCACATGCAATGGGACAGAGGCCAATCACCTTCCTCCGTCAGGTAAGACTATTAGAAAATATTATTATTCATTTTTTATTGGAGCGCCTTAAAAACTGTCTGATATGTGTATTAGCATAAATGGTTCCCTAGATGCAATAAGACTTAGAATAGTTCTTCTGTAAATTCTGTAATTCTCATTTCTGAATCAAAGTCCTATACTTTGCTGATTGTCCTCTTTTAAAACAGTTGCTTCCTTACTTTTCATACCATTGTCCATCCATACTTTCTTCTGCCACTTCTCCTATATTATCAGTCAGCACATTCATTGTCAATAATGCACTTGAAGAAAGGAAGCAGTTGTCTTCAAATTAAAAAACAAATGCCTTTCTTCATCTGAAAATATACTCTGGGTTCTGCACACAGTTGGGTGCAGTAGTTGTACTGTTGCTCATTTTACACATTTTACCTCTGGACAAGCTAATTGGTAGCTTAACTTTTAGGAAAGACCACAGCAGATGTCATCTTTGTATATTATTCCTAAAACACAAGTAAAGTTAAAATGGTATTACTCTATTTACTGAGCATTACTTACACACACACGTAAAATCCTCAGACACTAAAAATGTCAATTCAGAGAGCCCCGGGACAAGCTAAAGCCATATCAAACTGGGGATCCATGTGATGAGATTATAAAATTGAGCTATAGAGCAACCTGTCAGCAAACTAGGAAAACCTGAGCTTGCAAGTTATTCAGATCCAGTGTTATTAAATGAAACACCAGGTAAATGGGAAGTCCTTTCTCCCCATGACTTTGTGTGCACATGGATTAATTCTTTAGTTATTGTCCCACAAGATGACAACAGCATGACCATATAACACCATGTAAGCTTAAAAATGAGAGAGACTAGGACAAATTAAGCTGATCTCAAGAGAGACCTCTAGATTCTTCGTGTCTTACATTCCTTCATAAACTTAATTCTGCTAGGTCATGTTTCTACTTTTACTATGTTCTATATCACCACTTCCTTTTTTTTAATTGAATATATCCCTCAACTTCAAATTACGAAGAACTATAAGTTATTTTTGGGGAGGATTATTAGAATATGCAACCAGAACTTCAAAATTTGATCGTATTTCTCAGTCCTGCTCTGTATTTAAACCCTTGATTTCTTGTCAATAAAGTGGGCTAATAATACAGGAGTGGAGGATAGAGCTGTTTAGAGATAACACATGAATAACTATCTGTGCTTTACTGTGTTTGCGCTATGCTTAGCTCACTTGGATTCCAATCTTCACCATCTGTAGCACGAATAGTTAATAATTCTAGAATTCTGTTTATCAGCACAACTTGGAACTTGATAAGATTTCTTCAGTCCTGTAAGCACTACTCTTAAAAAAACCCCTGCAAACTCTTCATTGGTAACCCATGTTTTAAATTAGCCAGTATTTGTGATCTTCATTTCCAAGAAAAGTTAACAGTAATACTACCAACTTAAAATAACCATTAACAAAATGGCCAATTTACATTTTCTTGGCACTCTAGGTAGTGGCACTGTGTACATACCCAAACCTGTTGGACAGCCCAAGCTTTCCAGAAGATGCCAAAAACCGAGCCAGACGGATCTTGCAGGGCTGTGGAGGAAACAGCCTAGGTAAGACAGACCCCTGTTGGTATTAGAAACAACAAAGGTAGTTTCTATATCTGCAACACTGAAATTTTTTAATCACATTTTATATGCTTACAGCTCAAACGGGGAAGGCCTAGGACAGATTGATGGGGGAGGTTTGCTGTGTGGCCTATGGATCGAAAGTGACTAATGGGGCAGATTTTTGATGAGACTTGTCACAGAAGATGAAGATTAAACAGTTAAGGAGCCCTCACCACAATAACCTAGAGGCATAACTAAACAGAATGCTGAGCTTTTTCGTACTAGTGAGTCTTTGTACTGTTGTTGTGGCATCTAAATCCCAGGCTCTGACAGCTGTGTCTCCTGCTAAGACTAGGTAGAGGCTTTTATGGTTCTATCTTCTCCAGATGTTTCGCTGCCAAGGAGTCTAGCATCCCTAGAATGCTGGTATCAACATAAAATGTACAACCACCTCAGCTGATCCAGTTCACAGTCCTGTATCTTAATTTTCAACCATCAGTCCAAGTATGTCTGTCAGATTATGATCTAGGGTATCAGAAATTCAGGTACCAAGGTAATAAAACTCTGCAAAGGTGATAGTTTTTTACCTAGATGAGATAGTTTTAACTGCAGATATCAAGAACCTATTTCTCCAGGGTAAAATAACTCTCGAAAGAACTAGTTAATTCTGTTCTTCAATCACTGTTCCTACAAGAGTACACCTGCAATATACACATAAGTATGAATTTGGCATATTCATTTGGAGAGGAAATGGAAGAGACAATTTCTTTCTCATCTATCAACTGTACTGCCTACTTTTACCTGGCAAATGTCATTAGAATTTCTACTCTGCAGATACTGTTACAGCTGCTGGGTACAACAAAGGGTCTGGCACACTTAATTACCTTATTTCAAGTAGACAAATAGTGACGTTTTAGAGTACATATTAAGTAATTGGCACATTTCTTAATCTTTGTGATTGCCGTGCCTATTTGCACTGGCATATTTTCAGATCAAGTGGTTTGAATCTTAGTAAAATAAACAAGACCCAACTAGTGGTAACATTAGCAGTAATTCAACCTTGGACTGTTTCTAACAACACAGCCTAATACAGAATGTATTTTATCTTCACCTTTTTGTATCAATTTTGTCTTTTGATGTAGAACATTAAAAATACATTTCTCAAAACTGAGAAGTTCCTCTTTCTTGATTAATTCCTTTCCTGTCTTACTTTGGCACAATAAATCCACATAGTACTGTTGGCATATAAGAGTTACTGGGGATGCATTTGAATTTTGACTCAATCTTTCTTTGTAGTGATTCTCTATTTCAGGGATGTGATACGAGTTTTTAGAATGCAGAGTCTTGACCCCTTGGGCACTCCTTTCCCCTTAAGGGTGAGACACTGCAGCCCCATGGTGGAGTAAAATGAAGGAAATTCACCCTTGCGTAATACTTCAGAGATAAGTTCCCTTTTTAGCAGAAGATAGCTATTTCCAGTAATTTGTAGAAATTAGCAATTTGTAGCAATTAGCTCAGTAGATTCTGAGAAAGTAGGCCTGAAACAGTGCAATATTCAAATAAGATGATAATTCTGAATACACTCTATTAATTTCAGTTGATAAACTGAAGGATTCTGTAAGGAACTGGAGTCTAAATAGTTTTTTTTCTTGAAATGGTTATGTGCTAAGAACAAGTGTACATCTGAATTCCTAAAAACTAAAACCACTGTAGACCTTACTGATCTTCTGTGCTGTTTTCTGCCTCCACTCCACCCTCCCTCTCTCCAGTATCATGTATCAACCCCTTCTTCTGGCCCCTGCAGTTCATCAGCCTCTGCACAGCCCTCCATAAACATGCAGTCTGAGGCGAGTGCATGTGCACCTGAATGGAAGTTACTCCTATCACATTGTTGGTTGTCTGACAACCTACTGTTCTCTTCATGGCTGAGAAGAAATTTGCTTTCTTGCAAAAAATCAAAGATTGAAACCTCATCCCTCTGTGTGGCTTTAAGTGCTGAGTTCTGTTCTAACAAAACCTTATTTTCAACAAATTTGTAGATCCAACACAAAAGTGGATTCACTACATATGGTCAAGCCATTTGAAGCATTGCACTCACATATCTAGCTGCCTATTTAAATGCATTAATTGCAAAGTTAATATGAATATCTTAACCTCTGCATGTGAACTAGAATAACCTCTCTTCCGATGAACATTCATTTGGCAGAGCTCCACTCATGGGATTGTGTCTTGCTACTCCCACGCCATGTATGAAGGCTCAGCTATGTCCTCAACTTCTGTTGTGTCCAAACATTCTGGGATTCTATTGACATAATTTATTTTCCATGTGAGATAACTGGCTTATCTTTCCAGGCATTTGAGAAATTTACTGCTTTTATGTATACAAAAATACCTAATATGCAGATGCAGCTTTTTGGATTGGGTGGGTTTTTTTGCATCCCACAGTGCAAACACACAGATTCTAGTCAAAGCTATCAATTGAGTACAATTAAGTGTAGAAGTACAGAAAAATTAAGTATTCTGTATATCCTCAGAGTCACAGGACTCAGCATTCGATGGAGCAGAGGACAGGATGGCAGCTTAGGGTTTGTTCTCCCACTTCAACAGCAGCTTCTTTGGTCAAAGACAAACCTAATATAACTTATAGTCCTGTAAAAGTAAGTATTTAGGACATCATGGTACTTTGTGCCCTGAATTACCATTGTTTCCCCTGCAATTGTGCAGTCCTTGCAAAACTTCTTTGTCTTTCTAAATCATGGTTTCACAGAGGTATTACTAGGCAGACCACTAGCATACAACTGGGTGATGAGAGTTAAGTCAGGCACAATTATTCCACTCCAGCCAACAAGCAAAGAAGATTCTGCAGCTTCGTGACAGTGTTCTAAAATAGATGTACACTTGTCACTCCATTGTCCATCAGTTTTAGGCTTCATAGCTTGGACCCATTCATCACCTTGGCCTAGGGCTATTTTTATTCTTTATTTGTTGCACATACTCAGCAGTGATGCACACAGGTATCTAATATCTCATTTTATTTAATATTATTAGTTGCGCTAATTGAAACATGAGGCTGTGGTGATCCTAGACATTTATGCTACAAGTAACTGAGAAGTGGTTGAGAGAAAAGATGTAGGAGAAGGAGAGAAGCAGTGTGGGATTTTTTGGGTTTCAGACCATGGGAGAAAATGGTATGATGTTATTTTCATATTGCAAATAAACTCCTTATTTTTGTCATGGATTTGAAGAAGTTATTTTTCTTTCTATTGCACATGCTACCTCTGTTTCTTGTTTCCATTGCTTAAATAAGTGTTGGCTTAAATTCAGAAGTGATTTTGACTTAAAGCAACTGAAAAATAGTAAATGTGGGATTGCTGTCTCAGTTTGAAAACTAGCCTTTAAATCATACTTTCTACCAATGCAATATGTTATTTTTGTATTTTAGTGATACCTATTTTATTTGTCTAATTCTAAATTTATTCTTTTGCTCTACAAACAAACCAACTCCCTTTCATACTCCTTGGAAAACAAATCAAATCCATCCTGGGGATCCAAAGCACTCAGATGTACAAACTACTCCATGCAATACTAGCTCTGTTTGCTAGCAAACGGAAAACCTGATGTTCATTGTATTCGACTCTCATCTCATACTCTATTTTTCCCAGGATCCTACACTGCCAGTCAAGGTATAAATTGCATCCGTGAAGATGTTGCTTCATATATTGAAAGAAGGGATGGAGGAGTTCCTGCAGATCCAGATAACATTTATCTCACCACTGGAGCAAGTGATGGGATTTCTGTAAGTATTAAACCTCTCCCTTCTTGGTACAAACTGTAATTTACCTCTGAACATCTGATCTCACAAACTCCTGTGAGTTTGATCTGGTAGATACTGAAGTCCCATTCAATGAATATCCACTCTGTGGATGTCAGCTGCCAGCTAAAGGAGCAGGCACAAAGTCCCTTAGTATTCATTAACTTGTTCCTCTCTGTAAAGGTACTGTGAGCTACACAGGTGCCTGAATATAAATTTAGAAGATTCAGACCATTCAGACTAAATAATGATTGTCTTCAGTGGTTAAGGTACATAAGCAGTAAAGATTAGAGAGTATCAGTCAGTGGCAGAGAGAAGAGACAATTACCTCAGACACGAGAAGTCTCAGCACCTCTTCTTCCTAGTAAACTCTTTCTTAGTGCAGATCAATGCCAGTGAAAATCCCAAAAACCTATTTCTGTAACCAACTTGTTTGGAAAAAAATTCAGGTCTTGACTTCAACCAAGGTTCAAAGGTGGTCCTCGCTTAAGACAGAAGGAACTGTCTCTGTTAGATTCTTCCTTTACACAGGCACATTTACTGATACCAGCAGAACCACTTTGCTTTTAGTAAGGCAGCCTTTCATAGCTTGTTGGTAAAAGTGGGTTTTTTTAAATGACATCTAGTGGCAGAGCTCAGAATGACAATGTTCTGACAGGAACAGCTCTCCAGATGTCAGTAGTGAATTGTCTTTCCAGAGTTTATGACACTGGCAGCTTGTCAGGAATGGCAGTGTAGCACATCGGATCTGTACCATCCTGATTTGATTCACTGGTGATGAAAATTCAGCAGTACCATTAGTCTCATTATTTGCCCCTTCTAAAGCTAAAACAACTATTGTTTCATAACTTGGGGGATAGAGGGTGTTAAGGAGTTTTAAAATATGCATTTAGTCCTGATTATACATTTGAATGCTTGATATTTTTAAACCAGTGGTGGGTACAAAATTATATATTGATTATAATTCATTATCTTAGCAGCTGAATTAGTAATGAGAGGCACAGAGCAGCAGGTTTTGTACTAGAACCATGGAGAAACTAAAGGATATTGCTGATGTATTTACAGAGATATTTTTGGTTTTACACTGTGAATTACATGCTGATAAGGATGCTTGCTTTGATTGCACCTCTACTTTAGTGTTCTCCCTTGCTTATTAAAGGCAAGAAATCTCTACTTCCTGCACCCAATGTACTCTTTTATGTAATTCACATTAAAAAGCCTACACATGCACACACAGAGCTGCTGGGCACAGGCAAATCCTCTGGACTGACATTAGCACAAACATTACATTTCTGTCTGTATCTTCTGAGCATAAACTACATGTGTTTATATTCCCATCCCAAGATATGCAGACTTTGGGTCTCTTCTGTTGCTTGAAAATGAAAACATGATGTGACTGTAGTTTTGTTCCCAGCTAACCACAATTGCTCCTAATCTAAAACATGTCTCTGTTCCAAAGAAGAATCTGCAAAGGCCCTAACGCTAATTTCTAGTTTTATTTATTAGTCTCTTGTGGTTAGAGATAAAATGAATGGAAGGCAACAAGCAAGAACTAGCTGAGGCTTCTTTGCTTGTAACTGGGCACAATAGAAAAATCACGATCTTGATATTCCTGTTTCCAGCTTCCCCTCTAGCACTATGCTCAGAATGTTTCTCCTAAATTTTGCAGTTGATCAGGCATGATCTTTGGAAGCCATGACATGCAGAGGAATTTCATTCAGCTGAGTTAGACCATCCTCACTCAGCCACCAAGAACTTGAAATAAATAAATATCCTTTGATATGAAAAGATGGCTATGTGCTTCTAGAACAGAAATCCACTGTAACTGTAGACTTTTTTAGGAAGGAAGATCAGTAACTTCTTCCAGAGTATACTCTTAATTCTGGTGTGTGACCCTTTTTCTTTTTTTTTGATTCCTACTTTTTCCCCAGGCAATTTTAAAGATCCTGATCTCAGGAGGTGGAAAATCCCGAACAGGAGTGATGATTCCTATACCACAGTATCCCTTATATTCAGCAGCCATATCTGAACTAGATGCTATCCAAGTGAACTACTATTTGGATGAAGAAAATTGCTGGGCTCTAGATGTGAATGAACTTCGCCGTGCCTTGAATGAAGCAAAGGCATATTGCAACCCAAAAGTGCTCTGCATCATCAACCCTGGAAATCCCACAGGTCTGTACCAATTTTATTTAATGGATGGCTTTTAAAACCAATTTTATTTTTTCTTTTTAATTCATTTGACGTTGCAGGCAAATCCTAAAGACATATCAAATATTTAAAGCTGAATTCTAGAGATCAGTGCTCTATAGGACAGTGTGTCATGCTTTTGGTATCATGGAACCCTGGAGAGGAGGGAGCAGGTTCACTTCAGTGGCTCCCATTTGAAACTACTCTTTCCACTGAACTTTTGCAGGCTTGTGGAATGACTTTCAGTAACTTTTGGTCTTTATGAAAGATCTTGCCTCTGGCCTGGCCTGTATCCTCTTGCTTCTGAGAGGCAATTACTGTAGGTACCCTCTGAACTCAGTGCCTCTCAAAATTTAGTTGAGTAGTTGAGGTTAGAGTTAGTGAGAAGCTAAGTCCCACTTAATCATCATGCATGTGAGCATTTGAAATGGTAAGTTATACAGAGTACTCTTAATAAGTCATTGATTGATTACTGTATCTCAGGCTTCCTTTGCTTGACATGGACCAAGTTACCTTGAACCATAATTCCTCAAAAAATGCTCCTTTATTTCATACTTAGTGAACTGAATTCTAAAGTTAAATAGCACTTTTCTGAGAAAGAGGGATATGTTATTGAAAAGCTAATAGTCTAACTAGGTCTGGGTGAAAAAATATATATATATGCTCCACTAACTTTCTTCTTGCTTTAAAAATCGAACTATAGGACAGGTGCAGAGCAGAAAGTGCATTGAAGATGTGATACACTTCGCCTGGGAAGAGAAACTTTTTCTTCTGGCTGATGAGGTAATGGAATATTCTGTTCTCTCAAAAGCACAGCTGAGAGTACACATATGAGGTATAATTTTGGTCCAAGTGTCGAATTGGTATTTTTTAAGTACAGGGAAAAGATTATCTGTTATCTTGTTAACACATGAACAAACATGCAAGATTCTTAGTATCAAAGGATCAATGTAACAGGTGGCTTGATCTAGATTTGAACTAGAGAGAAAGTGTAGGGAACACAAGGAAGAACTTTGCTGGAACTGGCCTAAAAACTTATTTGATGCTGACACCACTCAAATGAAAAAAGTAAAAGGAGAGTCAATGCAAACATGCAAGTAAAGGTTAAATTGTATACAAAGAAGCTTGCTGTTCTTCCAAAGGGTAAATCTTTAAGTGTGGTCACATGAGATAAAGTGTGTCATGGCAGGAACTACTACTTAACAAAGAACTTTGTGTCATCTAACAGCTTTTAAAGTTTTGAGTGTTAGCACTGTTTCTTCAGTTCAGATCTGGCTCTGTAAAAGGCCATGTTTTATCCTTAGTTGGGGGAACAGAGCACATTAATGTCTTCTGACTGTTCAGGTTTACCAGGACAATGTGTACTCTGAAGGATGCCAGTTTCATTCTTTCAAAAAGATTCTGTATGAGATGGGACCCGAGTACTATAACAATGTTGAGCTGGCCTCTTTTCACTCCACCTCTAAGGGATACATGGGCGAGTAAGTCTGATTTAGTTTTTTTTTTATTTCATCTTCCTCATTAATCTGGTTGGACAGCCGTTTCATGTTACTGACCTGAAGGTAATCCACTGTCGTCTATTAAATTTAACTAAAATCTATCAAAAAGGGAAAACAAGCACGGAATAAAGGATTAGCTCAGTGGTTTTCAGAGTACTAAGTAATAAGCCCATTTATTTCAGACACCTAATGCCTCAGTTCCACAAAAGTGAAATCCTGCTGTCCCAATACAGACTGTGATAATGGGAAATTGGTCCCACCATTCAAGGGAACAGCTCAATAATCACTGGGATGTTTGATATTACAAATGTTTGGGTTTGGTTGTTTTGAGGAGGAAGATGTGGAAGAAAAAGAGTTTTCTGGTGAAATGTATTCTGCTACAGCCATATGCTCTTGTTCTGAAGATTGAATGATCCATGTTAATTGTTAACTCACCCAACAGGGAAGCTGCATAAGCACCTTTATCTCTGTATGGGATACTAGACCTTAATGACATACCATGCAGTTCCATCTTAAACCATTATCAGTATAGCAGCTGTTTCAACAACCTGTATGTTACATATTGGAAAATTCTCATTAATTGTATTTCCACTTCTGCAGTCACTTTCATTGCTTTCCCAGTATTTATACACTTGAGGTTAACCAATCTTTTCTGTTCACTTTGTCACAGATGTGGCTACAGAGGAGGTTACATGGAAGTTATTAACTTGCACCCAGAAATTAAAGGACAGCTTGTTAAGCTCCTTTCTGTTCGCCTTTGTCCTCCAGTCTCAGGACAAGCAGCAATGGATATTGTAGTGAATCCTCCAGTACCTGGAGAAGAATCTTATGCACAGTTCATAAAGGTCAGCAACGACATGCTTGTTGTTTTGTGCATCTGCTAAATCTATCCTAAGTATTTGGAACTAAATCTATCCTAAGTATTTGGAAATTTGCAGCAACCAGTCTTTTTTCCTTTCTCCTCTACAGACAATCCTGTAATAACAGCCATTATACAGAACTGTGCAGTATATTTAAAATTAACTCAATATGACTACATTTAAAAATACTAAGAAGGCATTATTGAATGAGCTTTCTTGCTGATAAATTCAACTTTTCTCCTGTGTTTAATTTGACAAAACAATTGCTAAATAAGTTCTTACTAAAATCTAGGAAGAACTTACAGGAATGTAAGTTCAAATATGGTTATAAAATCAGCCTTGTTCTTAGGTTCCTTATACTAAGCAACATGGTAATCTATATTGATGTATACACATATTTTCTCACTTGTAAAAATGAAACTGAGTCTGGCTTATGAAATTATATTGTCAAGTCAGATCAAGAGTTCAGCTAATGTGGTCTCTAAACAGCCAAGAGTAGATGCTCAGAAGGAACACTGTAAGAAGAGGGCAACCAGATAGAGACTTCTGCAGCTTATTGGCTCTCTACAGCACTTTGTAGTTGTATCCTGCTAATGCCTTTTTGCACTGCTGTCTTCAAGAGCACAGCTGGAATTTGGAACATCATTTACTCTACTAGCTCAGCAGAGCCCTTTAATTGCTTGATTTGGGGAAGGCCTCTTGAAGCATCATAGTTTTTCTGGTGTTTTTATTGTCCCTTCAAATATGTCCAGCTGAACACCTTCCTTTTGAACAGGAGAAGGAGTCTGTTTTGAACAATCTTGCCAAAAAAGCCAAACTAACAGAAGACATGTTTAACAAGATACCAGGAATTCACTGCAATCCTCTTCAAGGAGCTATGTACGCTTTCCCACGGATTTTTATTCCTTCCAAAGCCATTGAGGAAGCAAAGGTCAGTCAGTCACTTTTACCTCAATTAATTTTAATTTTCACTTGCCTATGCCTGTGACTTCTAATGATGAATTTCTGTCCTACAGACAGCAGTACTTCATAGACTGTGTATGATCTTAAATGTAACATGACCTGTAAGATAGGAAAACAAAACAGAGCATTTCATCACAGTGGTAAAGCTTCCAGATTGAGAAAATTCAAAGGATCTTTGTGTTTAAGTCATATAAGTAGCTGGACTTGTGCAATTCCAAATTGCTGCCCATGCCTGGGTTAAGGAGGCAGGGGATTGTGAATGGCACTGTGCTACAGACCCTGCAAAAGAGCCCCTTTCAGCAAGTCTGGGAAAGAGGGAAGGATATTTGACCCAAATTTGACCTTTTTGCATTTGGGTCAATAACCTCTGTCGCTAAACGAGGAGTCCTTCTGTTCCTAACTACAGCTCAGATACCTAATGTGTAATATTTGTTTTTTAAAGGGAATTTTATCAGCACAGCTGAGAACAAAAATAGGGGTATTTTTCAGCTGATTATTTGATTAGGTATATAACTTGCATGTATTTAAGAACTTTCCAGGGGACTTCTTAATCAGCAGATAATTCGGGGGGAGAAAAAATAGTAACTGCCAAGAGAACTGGAACACACAGTTCTCAAATTAATTTAATCTTATCAAATGTCAGTGCCTTAGATTTTTTCTAAGTACAATTTTGAGACTTTGGACAAAAAGTTAGAAGCAAGTCAAGGAGAATAACAAAATTACTTAAAACCTTTCTTTTGAAGTGAATGTTTTGTATGTGTTTCTCAGCCCTATTCCTCCACAAAGTACTGTTATTTAATTCACAGTGTGAACTGTCCCATTAGCAATTGTTTCTCACCTTTTTTAGTGAATAGAATAAGAAACTAATAATGTAAGATAAGGGTTCAGAAAAAAAAGCAATCATGAAATTCTATTTATTTAGAATATTTTTACTTTAATAATTCCAAAGCATCCATTCCCTTAGGCTCATAAAATGGCACCAGATATGTTCTATTGCATGAAACTTCTGGAAGAGACTGGAATATGTGTTGTACCTGGAAGTGGATTTGGGCAAAAAGAAGGAACCTACCATTTCAGGTACAGTTTCTGTTTGTTTAAAATTAAATTAACAGTAATAAGAAAAGTACCATCCCAGTACTTTCTGTTCTGATGAAATATGGGGATTTTTATTTCACTCGATGTTGTCTCACTTTAAACTGAAAGATTTTTGTGGACTAACAGCTAAGACAAAGACCTGGTCTAGTAGATAAGCTATTCAGGTTTTTGTGGTGTTTTTAGTGCTTGCTGACATAATTTTATTCTATTTTTATACGCTGGAATTTGAAATGCCTTCTCCAGGAATACAAACAATAATAATAGCTTAGATTTTAATCTTAAAATTGGCTATGGAACCACAAAACTTGTCCTGTATTCTTCTGGAGGGGGGTGGGGGGAAGGGAATTAAACAGTATTTCCACATGGAGAAATTGCATGAAAAAATGCAGTATCTTCCCTATAAATCTGCTCTTTAAACACTCTGAACAAGTCTTCACCAAAACAAGATCTTGAGCTAAATAATCTACTATTAAAATTGTGAGCATAAACTCTGTTGCTTTTGCTTTCGATAAACAGTACTTTGCTTCAGTCAAGACACAATTTATCATGGAATGTAGTTTTCTGGAGTCTAAAACAACATAACAGAGGGTATCTTTAACCTTGGTAGTTCTGCAACACAGCTGGGTGAAGCATCTGGGTACATACAGCTCCAGCAAAAAGCCAGTGTGGGAAAAACGCTCTTTGCTGTAGGTCTTGCACAGTCTGCCATAAATACTCCATGGGATTTTCAGATTATAAGGAAGAAAAGAAGGACTAAAACCGCAGAATGGGATGTTGCATTTTTTTAATGCTTCTGAATTCAATTTTCAATTCAAGAAGAAATGTACGTTTACTGAGAACTGCCCACTCCTGAAGTCCAAAAACCTGGGTATAATTTGGCGTAACTGCCCAACAATGGAAACTGGATTGCTGTTATTTTTTACTGATAACCTTCTTTATCACTCAACAGAAAATAACAATTCTTGAATTCCTATGTACTGACAAATTGAAACAAATTGCTCTAGTTTAATACCATAGTTCAATTAAAGTATAAGTGGATAGAATAAGAGAATCACATCAAAGCAGTTATTAATTTAACACATTAATCTCTGTGCCCTGAGATTAATCAAGATCTGTGCAAAGATCACAGTTTACTTTGTTCTGAAGATAATGTGCATTGGTTTTTTGTCTTTATTTAAATATTATTTTTCAGAATGACCATTCTTCCTCCAGTAGAGAAGCTGAAGAACCTACTGGAGAAAGTGAAAGACTTCCACATAAAGTTTCTTGAAAAATACGCATGAAACTACTGTGGCTTTTCCCCCTTGTCCCCTCCCCTTCAAGGCAAATGCAGACAATGAACAAAGATGTGCTGAGAATGTGCTGTTCATCTAATTTAACTAAATTCAAAATAGATAGAACCAGTCTCAGATACTACTACAATTTATTGGACTATTAAATTTGATGTCTGGTATAGAAGACACTGTTACACCGACATTTTTTTTAAGGGGAAGGGGAAGAATGTGAAGAAAGCAGTGAGAAGAAAGAAACAGTAAATGTTTTTGTGCCTTGACTGGAAGTTACATTGTGAACTTTTGACTCAGTAGGTCGGGAAAAGGAATTGCTCATTAAAATTACTACTGTTTTGTGGGATACTTTTCGAAACAGAAACGCCGAGATCAATTGTTTATCTAGGAACATGTTTCCCATCCTGAAACTCTACTAAACAAAAATTCAAACCCCTACATTATAGGTATTGTTTGGTTTAAGTTGTTGTTGTTGTTGTTAAGTATGAAATGTTCTCCAAATCTCATTAAGCATGTAGGTACATCGTGCTAATTTAAAAAAATCTTTGGCAGATACCTCTGAAATTCCACTGAAAAGAAATCCTGCCTCATGGTATAATCAGAATGGAATATACAGTTTTGGTCAGAGGAGTGAATATGGTGTCTGCTTGAGGCCTGTTTTTGTGAAACTGAAACAGAAGTAGGAGTATTGTCTTCTTCATGTGCTATTCCACACATAAACCCAGCATAAGAGCAGTGAACGCTTCTCATAACAACTCCACAAGTCTCGTGTTAACTCACATCTTTTCTACACGTGGAACACAATCAGGTACTGTTTCAAAGCAGATGTGAGAACAGTCAGTCCTTTCAAGTAGGGTAAAACACAACACACTTTCAGAACCTCTCTGTCTGTGGAGAACGTTTGTTTGGAACCATGTGACAGAGACCCACGATCTGGCCAAAATCCAGATTGAACTGGCAAAAACTAACACATGTTGTCACCAAGGGAAATGCTGGGGGTGATTTCTAAAGAAGGACAAAGTATTTAATGTCTCGCATCAAGCATAGAGAGAACGACAGTACAGCTGACACTTAAATCTTCCACAGTCTTACCACTGAATGATCCTGAGTGCTTATTGAAGCCCAGCTCAACAAGATTGCTGTCTATAAGTACTCCACTAATCTATGCCAGTTTTCCCTGCAAAACAAAAGATGACTTCTGTTTCTCTAGAGCTGGAAGCTGGACACCTCCTGTTAGCTCTGATAAAGAGCTAAAGGAACAGACCTTCCAGTATTCAGACATGAAAACATTAGCATTTGTCAGGCTCAGGCTCAGCATTTACAGAGTTTATTCACTAAGAATATCACATTTAATTTAGTCATTAAGCTTTTATTTATAAGTAAACTCATTTTAATGTCTATTAGCACTTTGTTAGGCTGCCTTTGTAGCTGGTTCAACATCCTGTGGTGATCCAAGTTACCAAAGCCAAGGGCTCAAGAATCACCATGTGGATAAACCTGTGCCAATTTATTGTGTGTGGAAGATAAGAGATGTTGCCAATAACTGTCCTTGCAACAGCAGCCACCAGTCTATGACACAGCACTAGCAGTGGGTGTGCTTCTCACTGTTCTTCACTGAAGTCTGTGAGAAGAATTTAGTCCTCAATCACCTGCCAGTGGTCCCACGTTCAGGAATGAAAAAGGCACACCCAGAGTTACTCTGGAGGCTTGGAGAAGAAAAATCATACTTTTACCTTTGGAGAAATGCACTTCTGGGAGGACAGCAGACTGAGAATACTTATGCTGCTACTATCCATTGATAAATACAACCTTTTATCTGTTGGCATCCTTAATATGCACTAAAAAAACAAATCCAGAAAGCAAAACCGTAGTAGGAGATCAGGACATTAATGTAAAAATAAGACAAACAGCACTTTCCTATTCTAGGAATGTGTCCAAATGAGATCTGGCTTTGGACTCGTAATGCAGTGTAGATGGAAGCTAAGATCTAACAATGGGAGTTAGAATATTTTTTTATATTTTTGTAACTACAGCTTTTTCATGGGGTAGTATTTGTAATCTAATAAGTCAATAGATTTTATATTTGCCTTGCATTTGCACCTGATACTTCTGGAAAAAAATGTAAAGGTTTACAAGTTTCTAATGATAATTTACAGGTGTGAAAGGCTTCTTGTTTTAAGTCAGGACAGCAATTCTTACACTTTTAAATCAAAATATAATGGCATAAACTGAGTATTTTCTAAACATTCTATTATGGTGCCTTTTCTGTTTCTGACATTATAAGGGATAACAATTTGTTCTTAATGCATCTCATGTGGAAGGGTGGTGATTTCTATTGTCCATCCACAATATTTATATGTATTGTGATAAGGTTAATGTGCATTTTTGTGGAACAATCCTGTAAAGCTAAGAAAAAAAGCCTATTTTCCATGTCTTTGAAATATTTCATTAATAACAGACAATCCTTACTTTCAGATGCATGCTTCTAGGTTTGATCTTCCTACAGGTGCTCCTTATAATGGTACTTCAGATGTATGAGGCTTCCAAATAATAAAGCACATGTTAAAAAAAAGTGGTAATTCTCCACTTCCTATGTCACTGAAGCAACACCAGCTGGATTGCACCATGACACATTTAACCCCACGTCCAAACCAGTATTTATTAGTATTTAGTATCCAGGTACCAGATCATTAATTTCTGCATCACTCCAACTTACGAGCTTGAAATTTGTCCAACTTGTTACTACAAAACTCTTTCCTACCATTGCAGACTGTAAATAGAGATGGTCTTGGGCAAGTTTATGCTTATAATTAATCCCATAATGGAGTTGTCATCAGGAGTTAAGCAAGCCAGACCTCTTTTATCATAGAGAAGATCAGCCAGTCAGTTGAGACTGACCAACAGTGTCCTGAAAGCTTTGATGAGGGGTTTGTTTCATATTACTGGGTTTTCCCTTTTCAAAAAACTTCTTACGTGGCTTGTACAAGATTAAAGTTACAGAGCAACCTTATCTTTTCTTTGTACAGAAACACATCAGAATTACTTTAGTGGTGTTTGGTAATTCCAAGAAAATGAAGTTTGCATATGCATATGCCAGCACCGCTGAAAATAGCCCCAAAGCAGGCTATTCTCTTCTTTGTATCAGAATGTTGAGTGTTTTCTAGAACAGAAAAACTTACGTGTTTTTTTTCTCAGGGGAAGTATGTTGGATTTTTTGCAAACAAGAACATGGTCTGATATAAAATGCTTATATTGTGAATTGCCAGTTGGGTTTTTTACAGCTTTTTTTGGGTGATGTAAGCTGTCCCATCTGGCTCAGGAGGTAAGGATACTGTGCCAGATGCATATGACACAGAAAAAGCAACTTCAGAGAGCTTACAGAATCAACTATATACACCATTTGAAAACCACTAGTGTTTTAAAATACTGTCTAATTTCCTTTTTACACAGTTCCTTGGTCAAATTTGCACCAAACCCAAGATACATCTGGTATGATTTTTTTTATTTGAACACATGTGAGATAGTAACTTTCTTCAAGGAATTTTACTTTTAAGGACACAGATTCAAATACCTTTTTACATTCAGTATTAGGTGTAGTCATGCCTTTCTAATGTTCCATGCTATTACATGTTTGTTAAATCCCATCTTCACCTGGTTAGAATTTACACAAGCTGTAACCATTTGGCTGAGACAGAACAAGTTATTCACTTTTCTCACTTTGAAGCCCTGCATATTCTGCACACTGAACAGCAGCAGAGTAGCAAACCAAACCTCAGCTTTTAAATAGGATCCTTCCTGTTGAGCAGAAAGGTTGCCCAGTAACTGTGCAAGCCCTGGCAGCACACCCACATCCAGTAGCCTGTCCAGTCCCTGGACACCCTCCAGGCCTGGTCACTACTCATGAAGGATGGAAGCGCTCACTCCTTGTGTCTCCCAGGTCTGCATTGGTTGCTCCACAAAAGTAATAAAATAGTACAAACAATTTGTTTCACCAGGACCAACTCTGTGTGTGCATGTGTGTATATGTGTGTGGGGGTGTGTTTAAGTCTGCCCAGCTCCTGTCAGGGCACAAGGGTCACAGATTCATAGAATGTTAAAGGATTGGAACGGACCTTAAAGTTATCATCCAGTCCCATCCCCCTGTAATGGGCAGGGACACCTTCCACCAGACCAGGCTGCTCAAGGCCTTATCCAACCTGGCCTTGAATGCTGCCAGGGTTGGGGCATCCACATGCACATCCTGGGCAACCTGTTCCAGTGCCTCACCACCCTCACAGGGAAAAATATCTTCCTAATCTAACCTATATTTCCCCTGTCTCAATTTGTACCCGTTACTCCTTGTCCTATCACGACAGGACAGGACAGGACAGGACAGGACAGGATAGCATAGCATAGCATAGCATAGGCTTTGTACCTCTCTGGCCATACCTGGGACACCCCCAGACCCCCACTTTCCCCTTCTCTCCCTTCTGAGAAGGCCGGGCACCCCCAGGGTACCCTCATCCCCCGCCCCGGCGCCTCCCCATCCCCGCCCCAAAGGTGTGTCCGCCCCCTCCCCTCCCCTCCCGGAGGCTGTGCCTGCCCGGCCTGCGGGCGGGGCGGAGGGAAGGAGGGTGGGAGCATCCCCCGCTCTGCCTGCGGTCCCGGGCTCGGGTCCCGGCGGGGAGGTCGCCATGCCCCTGAGGAAGCCCTCGGGCAAGCGGCGCAGCTCCGACTCGGGCGTGGAGCCCGATCGCGGGGCGCTGCCCCAGAAGAGGGACCAGCGCTCCGGGCTCTCCCAGGAGAAGAAGGACCAGCGCATCTCCCTCTTCCTCAGCGACTTCGAGCAGCAGGGTATGGCCGGGGGCCGCGGCGGGGCTGCCCGGGGCGAGGCGATGGTGCCCGGCCGCGCTTCCCTGCCCGGGATGGGTGGAGGGAAGAGCCCCCGGGCCGGGAGAGCCCCCGGGAAGGCGCCCTCGGGCAGCGCCGGCCTTGTCCCACAAGTGGCTGATGCCACTTGATGCTCCGAAGTCGGATTTTTCCTGACAAACCGTTGTTTTAACTTTCTTTTGTAATGCGCTTTCCCAGTGCTTAGACTTGAGAACACGTAACGCGCGTCGCAGTGAGAACTTGTTTTGTTTTAAAGCCAAGGAGCACATCCAGGAGATGAAGAAAGAGCTCGATTCGCTTTTGCAAACAGCTGAGAAGGCGTTTGCGGTGGAGCTGCTGACGATGCCGGCTGCCATCAGGAAAATGAAAAGGAAGGACTTTCTCAGTAAGTGTGCCTGGCCCTGGCCTTGCGAGGGGGCAGCGATGGGGCAGGAGATGCCCATGACTGGTATGAGAAAACCTGTAAACTTGGCGACTTTTATGAACAAGTTTGCTTTGCCTGCTGGGTATTTTAAGCTGATCAGCAGCGCTGTTACCCTGCAGATGCTCACTGAGCACCCTTGTTCAAGTTGACTGATCTGTCACACAGGGTATAGAATCAGTAGGGGTGTATATGGAGTCTGGATGGGTTTTTATGTGTGCTTCTAAATAGTCTTGTTTTAGTCTGAAGGGACAAGGAAAAATTAAAAACCTAGTGTTTTCTGTGTGACAAAATACAAACACTTCTGTCCATCTGCATCTGTGCATCCCAGTCACAGAGATTTTGTCTTTGTCAAGTTGAAATCGTCTTACTGAACCTTTCTCATCTAGTCATTTACCTGTGATGATGAGCAAACAGGTTTAACTCATTTATGCAGCAGTTTAAGATGTGGTGTATATTCAGCATCAGATGTATTATCTGGTGAGAACAGGTGTTTTTGGAATCTGCCTTGCAGCTGGAAATTGCAGGGGTCCCGTAAAGATCAAACTTAAGACTCTTGATGAACTTGAGTTTACTGCAAGCCTGAGTATATATTTTGCTGGTTTTCTTGAAAAACTTCTGCATAAAAGCATTAGCTTTCTAGAGTACTCTGTGTGTGGTGGTTCTTTGAATTCAGATTACATACTGTGTGACTGCACTCAGTGTCCTTTCAAAGATTAAACATACTGAAATAGCCTCAGCTTTCATTGTTGTTTTGTAGGAGTGACTGTCCTACAAGACTTGAATCTTTTTCAAATGCAACATAGATGCTAACTAAGGCTAACTGTTTAACCACTGTAATCCTGAATTACTTGTTCATCTTCATAGCCCATAAGAACCTGCAGGTAAAAATTATGCAAGTAACAGTATCTAAACAAGTTATGCTTTCTTGAGTTACAGATTTGCAAGGAAGGGAGGAAATGGCTCTTGCTGCTGCAGTGGTAAGTGTGTGTTTCCAAATTTTATCACAGTTTATGAAATAGAATTCTCTCCCTGCTATCAATATCTCAGACCAAATATTTTATTTGGTTGTGTGATTAAATAGAAGGTGATACAAAAAGACTAGACAGCCAGCCATGGTACAATTATGAACATTACCTAGTTTTAGGGTCATCTGTTGGCAGAAATCCAGATGTCTCTGAAAAATAAACTGGCCAATTCCACTTCTGCCACTTGCTTTTATGTCCTTTTGTAACATAATGGGCATTTACCAGGTAAAATCTGTTGACCTTCCCTTGTTGGATAATCCAACTTTTTTTTTTTCCTTCAGAATGACTGTTCTCTAGAAGACATACCAAATCCAAAAGTGGTGAAAACCAATAGCAAAAAAGGCAAGTCAATCCATTAATAAATAGCATGTGGATGGTAAATTATTTTTTAATTGGTTTGAACTAAGCATTTGTAAAGTTTGTGTTAAATCTGAAGAATACGAGAGAAAAAAGTGTATAACAGATATCCCCAGCATTCAGTGGGGAGAATCATGAGTTATGCTACTGTTGAGGTATTTAAACATGAGATAAGAGGTCCTGCCCTTTGGATTTGTCACTGAAAATGGGGAGAAGAGAAAGTGACTTGTCAGTGCTTTACAGCACAGCAGAAGAGCTAGGAAAGTCACCCCTATTTTCTTAGGTTCTCCTTTGACCTTCTGCCCATTAAGTTTTGGAAGAGAAATACTGGTTTTTTTCATATCCCAAATTATGCCATAAGGACACTACCACTGAGATGTAATTCTGATTTGTCTGGGGGTTAAGGGATTATCTGGCGCCTTTTAACTGTCCTGTGTGTCCCAATGTCTGTGACAAACACAGTTTGCTTTGAAGTGTGTCTCAGGGGAATGACCACTGGAGAGCAGAAATGATGTGTAGCTGTTAGTGGGAAAATAGGCTTCAAACATGAGTCTGGAGTGGTGTTTTGTGCTCTTCATGAGGTTTTTATTTTCCTGCATTTCTAGTTAAGGTAACTACAATTGTCCAATATGAAGATGCCAAGCATACTTCTGCAAAGAAAATAACTAAAAAAGTAAGTTTATTTTGTTTTTGTCAAAAAAATATGACAGTTTAATCTGAGAGTTTAAGTTTTGACTTGCCACAAACCCTGCTAGATCCACAGCCAGGCAGACCAGTGGCCTGTTGGAAAAATTAGTTGTTTTAAATTTAATGTATTTGAAGTGAAGTAAGGCTAAATGGTATAGTAAATTGTTTTAATAATGAAATATGGTGTCTGCATTTCTAGTGATTAATTCACACAGACTTGCAAATACTGGCATAATCATCTTCTCTTGACTTGCCAGTAAGTCTTGATGGTTAAAGGAAACACTTTTTGTTGAAACTTTTTTTAAATCTTCATGTTTAATTAATTCTTTTCTATATTTGAATGACTTGTGCATTCTTGTTCACCCTGCTCTCTAAATCAAATCAGTTTCTCTGTGCAAAGCAGCTCCTCAGCCAGACACTGAAGCACAGAACAAGATGACAACAAAGTAAAAAAAAATTCTATGCAAAGTTACAGGCATTAAGAGGGCTTAAAATTTGGAAGGTGTATAAATTATGGTTGTACAGAACTTTAGTATGAATATGTTTTGGCATTATGAAACTCCTTTTAGAATGGTTATTCGCCATTTTGTATATATGTAGAACTATATAAAAGGCAGCGCTATGGAGCTTAACTGCCTTTTTTCAATAGGGAATTCTTACAGTATTTTTCCTTCAAATACCTATCATTTTGCTTTCAAATGCCACTTCTTTTAAGTGCAGTCTTACTACATTTTCAGATTACCAAAACCAAGTCATTGGTTTCATTGGCCTCTGGTGTAAATGACAAATTGAATCCTCTTTATAGGTAAGACTGACCTTTGATAGCTTATTTAACTCACCTGAACTTGTAAATACTGAATAAAATTGTTTTCAAAGAAAGTAGCTGAGATTAGAGCCCAACAGGAACACATCTGACAAGGGTGTCTTTCATACTTGAGTGAGATGCACTGTAGTGATGTGAACTCTGAACAAAAAAGCACCTCTAGCTGATGAAGACATGTAGTTGTATCTCTTTCTGTAATAAACACCCAACTAGGGTATTGCAGCCCTCTCTTACCTACAAACATCAATTATTATTTTGTCCTTGTGTGCTCTTAGGTCTCACCACAGCATGTTTGCCTCAGGAGGTCTTTTTCACCTGCGTATACACTAGGTCTTTGTCCTGGAGCACTGCAGCATTCTCTAATCCACTGCCTGTCTTCATCCTAGCTAAAACTCTAGATGTAGATGAGCAGGAAAAAAATAAAAATAATAATAAACCAACTAAAAATCCCCAAACAAAATACAAACCCAATAACTACTTTTTTTTTAATCTATTTACTCTTCTGCAATTGTGAACTCTTACTTCTTATTGCAGTGCCACAAATTTCAAAGCCACTCCAAAAGTACCCACAAGGTAAGGGGCTTTCAGCTTGTTCTTAAGAAATAATTTTGTTAAATACCAAAACACCATATATATCTACATTATTGTGAACCTAGATATTAATCAGCATCAATCTAGATTAATAGATCCTCATGGTCTGCCACTAAATTTGACAGTGGGGATGTGAACCTCCTGCTTGGAGTGTGGGTGTTAACTTGCAATCTCATGGAGGCACAGGATTTGATGTCCTAACTAAAGTTAATTTAAAAAAATGTATTTAGTGGGTAAATTCAATTCGTACTACTTATAGGTTTGCAGCTCAAACTTGTTCTCAGAGCCCAACCTCAGAGCTCACCAATACTGCTGTGTAGGAAAACACCAACCCCCTCAAAACCCCCAACCAAATACATTGCTCTTTGCATACTGAACAGTTAAGATTTTCAGTTCATACCATTCTCCATACACTACACAGATTTGTTTTGACACAAGTCATCAGCTGGAGTGAGGGGATGAAGAACTTCAATGGATCCTGAAACCAGCAAAGTGGCTCAGTTTTACCTTGTCTTGGTGTAAATGTCAAAGGCTTGTTTCCATGTAGTACATACTCATTTTTTAAGCCGAGTAAGACCAATTGTATAAGGCAAGCTTAGGAATTCTGTCTGGCATAAGGCACACCCTGTACCTCTAAGAGCAAGCAGCTTTAGCATTTCTTGGTATATCCCTCTGTAATAGACACAGCACATCTTATCTTCAGCCCTGAGGCATGAAGTTTCTTCTTCCCCAAACTGTAAACATTCCCTGCTGATACAGGAGAGTGGATGTTCTTGTTACTGAGTGGTCCCAATGTCAGCCTGCTCCCTGGCCTGTAACAGGCTTAGAAGGTTCCTGCAGTGTCAGGGTCACAGAAAGTCACCCAGTGGTGCCAGTAAATGCTGCTGATGGCTGGATTTCCTGGAGTCTTCTGGCAGAACTGGAAAAATGTAAACCTGACTGCCTTTTACTTGCATTTGATTGAAAATTTCCAGCAGAGCGTAGGAAGTTAAACTTGGAGTAATATTTTTGTTGTATTCTAGTGCTGGATTACAACAGACTGTCTCAAGAACTTTACCTACCCGTGGAAGAGTTCAAGGCATGTTAAAAAGAAGTAAATCAGTACCCCAAAATAAACCAGTTCCATTTGTAAACATTCCCCTGGCTGATGGACAGGTATCGTTTTTCTTTTAAAACATTTTCAACTTACAGTAGTTGATCACTATTAACAGTCTCATAGTGATAGCTCTTGCTATTCCCAGATGTGACACTGCTGAACAAAAATGGTTGTCAAAGTTTTGCAGTGTAAGCAGGGAAGCACATGATTTTCAGAGAAGCTGAGTACGCAAGTAAAATCTTTTACAGTAACTTTGAATCTCAAAACTGTTTCTTTTCACCTTTAGACACTCTGTACAGCTGGTGGAGACCTCCGTAACATTGATGTGCAACTCCTAAATCAAGATACAGTACAGCACATCCATAACTTAGTGGTAAGCTTGAACTAGTAGGCTTAAATATATCTGTATGTATATTCAGATACCTAGTCCTGGATTTTCATATGAGATACTGTCAATGCAAATTCTAGGTGCTTAACTCTTTGGAGTTTAAGCTTAAATTGGTTGGCATAAATTGGAGGAAGAGAGAGGGGAGAAATGCTCCACACAAACGTGTAAAAGTAACTGCATTCAAATAAGCATGTGCAGTTTGGTAATGGCCTGAGAGACCACAGGAGCATGAAGTTTTCCTTCTACACTGCTCTGATGTCTCTTCTACCATGTGAGCAAACTACCATTCTCTCATCTCATATTCACAGTTTTGATTCCTGCTGTAATTTACTATTCTGTGGCCCTTGCTGAGTGAGAAGTACACCCCTGTTACTTCTCTGCTGCATTGAGTAGGAACTGCCTACCTTTGGCTCAGGGAAATAAACGGCTTTGAAGAAAAATGAAGTGGAACAGAAGTCTGTAGTAGACAGTGCCCAACCCTTCTGAAGATGAGGGTACCTGGGCTATTGCCTGAAGCAATGGAAATCTATCTAGACATAAGGAACAGTAGCCAGTTTACAGTTGTACAGGTACAGAGTCTTCAGTGCAGATATTTAAGACAGGTCTGGAAGCTGTTCTGTTTTATGACAAGGCCCTGCCTCTGTAGGCAGACAGTGGGGAGTGAGTGAGCGCTCACTGCTGGCTTTAGTAACAGTGACTTCTCCCTTTCTTCTTCCCAGTTCTGTTGGGGAGCTTGAACTAAAATGAATTTTTCCCCCCTTAGAGTGAGCTGACTGTACTATGTGGAAAGGCAACAGCTAAACCAAGTTAATGGAACTGTCTTGTGACTACAGGATATTGGTGACAGCTCTTGGGTGATGCCTCTGAAGTGTTTAGATAATGTCTATTATGTCTTAATAAAGCTGTATACTGCCCAGTAAATGTTTTTGTTAAGCTTTTATATCATGTGATGTGTCTTATTAAGCTCCTGTTCTCTCTGTGAAGGACACCAAAGCAGAGAAAAATGCTACTTTTTTCAAGTTCTCTAGAAAAGGCTTAGTTAAAACCTAACCTCAGTTCACAGTAAAATGAACAGTAAGAGGTTGGACGTAGGAAATTAGTTTTAACTCTGATATTCTAAATAGCACTCATTTTTTTATGTAACCATATATGTGTAAGAATTCAGATTATGCATGAGGTGTATAGAACATTCATGAATAGTTAGTTGGTTCTTAATAGTTTAACCTGAATTAACATCCATTTTCCATTAAATTCATGATGTGGTCTCAGCTTTTGATTATTGCAGGCAAATGGACATTTCAACATGAACTATTCACTCCCATACTACACTTAGGTAACCAAAACTGCAATGCAGTTCTGAACTGCAGTTTTTCAAATGTTTAGATAAGGCAGTGCTGGGCAGGCTTTGCAACATGACAACACACTTTGTGGATCTCTCATCTGATTTTGATGCTGCTGGCAGGAGCCTAAATTAATGCCAGCTCTGAACTGAAGGAGAACCAGCCTATATACAGTGATCAACTCCTGCTCCACCCTTTCACTTCAGCACACCATCTGAAAAGTGACCATCTCTTCCTCTATTCCCCCTCAAAGCAATTTGAAAGGAGAGTAAAAGTTTAGAATAGTACTCTTATCTTCCAAGGAAGTGTGTCTTAAAGCTACTACTTAAAAGCAGAAGAGAAAGTGTTGTTAATTGTTTAAGCATTAGGGGTTAAGATGACTGACTTCTTGGAGAAATCAGTCAGGAGAAAGGATCAGCATGTAACCATGGCTTCACAAAAAGCAACCCCAAGTTTTAATAAACGAAAACAAAAGATCCACTAGAGAATGCCACAGCATAAGTCAGTACTGAAATACAGATCAAACAGTATTTATTTTTGCTTCATTTTTAGAGTCTATAACAAGGATGTTCAGCAACACTCAAATGCCAATGCCTACCCAAGCACATGGAAACCCTTGGAGTTTGTTCCTCCAACCTCACTGGTAAAATGTCAACAACTATCAGAGCAATAACTAAACAAATCACACTTCAGATTTGTAAAGAAGAGCTTCAACTTTCTCACTTAAACAGGGAGAGAAACCTTGCTATAAAAAGGCAGCTTACCAACCCAATATTGTTCATGCACAACAGTTCCTTAGTTAAGGTCACATTTTTGCCTTGTTGTGGCTTTTTTACCAATTCATAGTAACAGAACTAAAGCTGCAGAACTTAATATCTTCATAATTAAAACAAAGTGCAAACTACTAAGAAAGTAAGAAAACCATCTACATTTAGCATGTTTCCAGGTCAAACAAACATTTTTTTTAAGCTGGAAACATTTCTCTAGGAAGTGAGGCTGAATCAAGCTTTGAATAGGATTCAAAGGCTAAAAGAAAAACACCATTATTTCAGAATTTAATCATCCCCAGTTAAAGGTTTGTTATCTTCAGCCTGAAGTCAGATATCCTTGTGTTTTCTTCACACAAAGGGAACATGGCTGCAGCCTTCCCTGTGCCCATGTGGTCATATTTAATTTCAGGAAAAGACTTCCATGTGGCACACAATTATCACCTAACCTCAACTTAATCTTAAAGCAGCTTCAGCCTCCCTGTGTTTATAAAATGTCTATCATCTACAGTCTCTTCATACACAGACTAGTTAAAGCCACTGGAAAAGTAAGAGTTACAAGGCATAAGAAATATATTATACACCAACTGCTTTTATTTAATTTCAGAAACCGTTCACAAGATGGTAGAAAAAACTTACAACCACTTCTAATTTAGTCTTTCATTGTTCCCAGTCAGCTCTAAACCCATTATGTGCAAAGCCCATTTATTACCATGCATCTAGATGATAGATACAGGCTATGAAATTCTCGATTCTACTTGTAGCAGCTTATGCAGGTGCAGCCAAATACCAAGCCTCAGGACAAATTGTACACAAACTTTACAATGTAGAACTTGAATTTAAAATATGAAACTTAAAATCTACACAAAACTGATAAAAATCAAGCACAGATACGAGGACAAACTTAAAACCCATGTGAAAAGGAGTCTTGTCTTCCTTTCAAGTGCTTTATTCTGCTACACAGTCAAAATGAAGATGTAAGCTTGTGGTTAGTTTAAATTACACTCTGTAGATACTATAGACCAATTTAAAAGTTACACATACAGCAATAGATGTCCATTGGTTCATCTGGATTACTTATACAATCCAGCTGGATTGTTGAAAACAAGTCAGGCAAAATTTGAAAGAAAATCCTTGTGCAACTTTTAGACAAATGTTTACTGATGGGCACACTGTACCCCAGGTCCATGATGGCTGCTTTCTTCATCAGAACTATCATTATAAGCTTCACGTCTCTGGCCACCACCTGAACCACGAGTGGTATCAAATTCTTGAAGATCTACCTCTTCTGCATCACCAATTACATTGGGAAATTCTGGTCTAGCTGGCAGAAGATCTTCGAGTTCCTGCCCCAAAAGAAGAAATGCATTCAGTATTGCATCTACAACTGCTAAACTGTGACCAGTTCCCCACGACTTCAAGATACCTCTCAGAGCAGGTTTGGTGTAGAAGTCTAAGCTGATAAAAGCCCTGCTGTGTGCAGACTCATTTACAAGTCTTTGTATCAACTGGAAGACACCATGTAAAGAAAACCAACAGCTCCACATATCATCAACCTAAAGTGCAATCAGTAAATACAGTTGCACTCTTGAAAACTTATCACAGAGCAACAGAAAGATTCTTCCTCCTGCCCTCCTCTGTGTAACATCTGCACAGCTCTTAAATACAGGTTCCAAACATGCATATTGCATTTAAATTAAGCACTTAAAAGCAAGCACACAAGGCACAACACATGCCCTCTGCACACACTGTCAAATAAGTCACCACAGTTATTCTTGAAAAACTACTTACTGAAAGCTTTTCTGGGCTAATCCAGTTATTTTCAGGAAACTGAACATCAAATTTAATGTAAAGATCCCCCTTCTCAAAAGGATTGCGATACTGTGGCATTCCTTCACCTCTGACTACACGAACACAACCTGGAATTCAAAGAGAAAGAAAGTGCTGCTGCAGAGCCATTCTCTCTCCACACAATTCTCTTAGTTTCCCTACTCAAGGTTCAGTTAACAGGACAACAAGAATGGGATTAGGTGTTGAAGAATCACAAAAGCATAATCAAAGAAATCCTTATCAGATCAAGCTTACCTGGTTCAATTACTTTTCCAGGAGGGTATTTAACCACAATTTGGCGTCCATCAAGGTGCTTAAATGTGAACTGAAATCCACACAGGGCTTCAACAAGTCCAATCTTGTGTGTCATATGCAAATCATTCACATCTCGCTGGAACACCTGAGAAAAAAAACAAATGTCTTTTCTAGTACTATAATCATAACTGCACCAGATTCACTCTTTAGCTGTCCTTATTATTTATCCTTAAAATTTAGTGTCAGAGCAGCAGCCTTTTTATGAAGTTAACTCGATTCAGTTAATTCAGACAGTTTAACAAGCTTGGAAAGGTTGTGCCTGACACAAGTGTCATCTAAGATAAGGCAAACCACACTATATACTGTGAGCTAAGTTTCAAGTTAAACAAGGCCTGCAGAGCAGCACTGCTCTTTTACCCCCAACATCTTCCACATAGCAACATATAAACAAAACTTAAAGGGTGACACTTCTTCCCCTGCACTGGAGTGTATGAACCACATCTTCATTTCTCAACTTTTGCATTGTCATCATGCATAATTGCTTTAGCAAACCTCATCTACAGCAGGACTGCAATCCATTAGTCCACGGAAGTGTTCTTTAAGCCATATTGCTCAAGATTCTTAATCAGAGTAAATCTAAGATTAATCCATCGACAGAACCATGACTCCCACTTCAGGAGAAATTTTAACAACAAAGTCTATCTAGTTTTACTCACTAGGACAAAGTACAGACTGACAGATTAACAGCAGTCTTTGACACAGCTTTGGAACACTTACAAACTATCTAATTATCAGATAGCCGACATTATATCCTCAATATATGACTGGAGGTTAAATTTGTACCCAATGCTTTCTGTCGCAACAGACCCTGTTCCCCTGAGTGTAAAACACTGTGTCTTATTTCATCATCATAATAATAGCTGGTATTTTTAAACAAAAGAGTTCAAAAAAAGGAGCAGTCACCTCAATTCTGCCCCAAGGGAGTTTTACCAGAGAAAGATTAATTGCAATTATTTAATTCCAAAGTGCAATGTATACACTCCAGAATACAGTGAGCATAAGTCTTAACAAACTAATACAAAATAATAATGTTTCTGTTTTGTTAAGTGAATCAGCAACATCACCACTTTGCGTTATCTCCAGAACCACAGTAGCTGACACATCTGGGGGGGTCTATCAGGAGTTCCCTGCCATGTCACAAGACATTGAAAAAAGCAATAGGTAGTGTTTTGGTAGTGTCACAGGCAGAGCAGATTCAAGTTAACATCCTGAATGGCTCTTCATTGCATCTACTATATCCAGGTCAGTCTGACTTACGTGAGAAAGACACCTTTCATTAGCATTAGGAAGCACCAGACTCTGCCTGTCTCTGGCTAACTGGCAGAGTTTTTTCTGGCTCACCATGAAAGCCACATTGCATGCTATAAATCTATTAAAAGCTATTTGCCATCTCTCCCAGAGCTGCAGCTACATGAATTACTTTAAATAAATGGCCATCTATATAACTTAAATATTAATCACTAGGATAAAGGGCATTTAAGAGAAACTCAAAAGCATTACCTCATTCTCCTTTTCTTGGAGTAAAAGGACAATATCACCTGGTTCCACACCTGGAGCCTGATCTGCTTCTCCACTGAATGTAATTCTTTGTCCATGTTTCATGCCTTTGTCTACATGGACTTCAAGAATTTTTACCTCTTTGATCACCTTCTTCCCTTCACATTTTTTACAGCGGTCTTTTTCATTAATTACTTCACCTAAACAAAGACAAATTTTGGGTTCAGAGATTTCCACATAATTGCATCCAATTCTGAAGAAAAACTATTTGAAAGCAGGCTGAAGAATTCATGTAACACAACTAGTGACTTAGATGTTGCTTTATTAATTCCTCACAAGAGGAAATCCAGGCTCCATTTCCTCTAGCTGGGAGAAGGGGGGAGGAAGGAAAGGAAAAGGTGCTGGGGGATGTTTGTCAACAACAAAAATACATGTAACTTCCAAGCTGTCTTATCAAGGATTTTGAAAAATGAGCGCTTTAGAGAAAAGCAAAACAAGACTTTGTGTTCCTTAAGTCCTTACCATTCAACTCTTAAAATAAATGAAATGCTTATTTTTCCATTGCTTGTTATGCTAGGAATAACTAAGCTAGAGCCACACTGAAGCACCTCTTCCCCATTAAAAGTCAGAACAGAAACTTCAAAATACTTCAATGAATTTAGGAAGCTTAGTTCCACTTCTGTTAAAACCCAGTAATCCTTTTTCACTGGTGTTGTTCCCCGACTGCCCCATGCCCCATTTCCCAGTATATCCCCACAAGACAACCAGCAGAACCAGAGTCTTGCATACAAAACATAGGAAGAGGCTGGTCAGGTCAGTATCATGCAAGAGCAATAGATAGGTTTTCCTACAGAAATGATCCAACATTTTCTGACATATACGAGATGTCACTTCTATACTCCCAGACTGAATAGTTTTTCACATTGTCTGTCACCTCCAGGAAGGTAATTACTGTTTCCAGCAAACTGAAGGATGATGATCCAAAATGGCTTCAATGCTCTGTCCTACCTCCCCTTTAATATTCAAGGGAGCTGTTGTCTTTGTACAGACTAACCACGCCCTGTACAACTTCAGTAGCAGGTGCCACAAGCAGATGCATTTGGCTTAAAACACTGAATTTCCAGCTTAAACCACCCTTCTGTGAAACAAAGCACAACGTGATACAGTTGAAACTACTGAGTATGTAGGTTAGGGATGTGAAATGTCAAAGACAACCTAATTTATGAAATGTTTTGACTAGTCACAAAATACAACTCTGTAATTTCTGAGTGTTGTGACAAGTGAAGTCATCCACAGGGTGATGTGACTACTCTGCAAACTGCAGAAGACCTAAAAAGAAATCACACGAAGTACACATCATGTGTTGAGCTTGTCTCCCCTAAAGAGAACCAATTCAAAGATACCTTCTGCATTTCAAGTTAAAATCTCAACTTTAGGTTTTCATTTTTAACCTAAACCTGTCCTTGGATATTAAGAGACAAAAAAAGACAAATAGCTCCTAAACCAGCAGTATCTTGTTTTTTTACTTTAACACAAGAGTAATGGCAGTAAGTAATACTCACATCTAAATGTTTTAAAAAAAAATCAATCCCTGCTGTTCAGACTTCTAGACTGCTTTTCAATACGTTAACCACTGTAAATCTTGCTGCTGTTCTAAGTAAAATGATTTCTCTGTGCCGACAGCAGACAGACACAGCTGACTAGATGAGGGCAGAACTGCCCTGGATAAGTTCCTCCTGAGATTTAAGCAGGAGGCTGAATCCCACCCCAGCCACTCAGCAGCACAGCACAGCCTGGCCTACCTTCTCCATTGCAGTCAGAGCACACAGACTGCATCTGCTGGACCATCCCTGGCGCCAGCTGTCGGATCATGATGCGGACCCCTCTGCCCCGGCACGCGTTACACTTCTGAACAGAGCCAGCCTTCCCCCCCTGCCTGCAACAGACACCACCAGTTGCATGAAAAGTAAGATTTCCACAAACATACAACCCAAAAAACCCCTTCCATCAGTAGGTTAACAGGCCTACATGCCTAACTGCACTGCCAATTAGAATTAGGTTCTCTCCTCTCCCACCCTCCACCCAGACAAAGCCCCTGAATAGCTCCCAGTTCCATCAACACTATCATTCAAGTTCAACGATTTGCTGGTCTGAAAGCAAGCTCCAGTAAGTCAAATACTGATAAAGATCTGACATAGAAGATCCTTCATTACACTATCTGCCAACAAAGCAACCAGAGGAATCAAAAATACAAACTTACCCATTACATGCACTACAAAGGACATTCTTGCTAAGTTGTAGTTTAGTTGTCTTTCCATTATACAGGTCTTCTAAAGAGACTCTACAAAATAAAGCATTTCTCCTGGGTTATCATTTGACAACTAACTTTCCCCATATAATTAAGATACTTGCCTCTGACAAATGAAAAAAAAAAATTCTTCCTAAAAAGACTAAATCTGCCACTAAAATATGATCTTAAAGTATAATTTTGGCTTTCAGAAGGAGTTAATATATATATATAATATATACATATATTCCACACATATCAATATACACTTGTAAGCCTGAACACAATTTCAGAGACAAGTTGTTATTTAATCAGAAGAAAAAAGACAGGATGGCTTGTGTTTCCCAACAGGAAACAAGCTCATCTAGCATTTTAGGTGTTATTATATAGTCATAATTAATTACTATTTTTGGTTCTAACAGGCAGGTGAGAAAACAAACCTCTCCAGACAATTCAGACAATATTTATGGCATGAATACTTAACAACATACATGCAACACTTACTAATGTACGTGGCTTTTACAGAGAAGAGAGTTAGGTGGGGAGGGGTTAACACGTCCTCAAGGCCACTTAATTCTTTAGACTTGTTAATGTTTTGGGGTTTTTTTAGAAGCTCTTGAATACACTACAAACTCCAATAACCTTTACATATTGCTAGATCACATACACCTATTTAGTGTTTCTCCTGCAAGGGTTTGTTGGAGGATAGAAATTTCAACTCAGTGTATTGAGAAAAGGTTGCCTGGCATCAGTGTTTACAAATAACAACAAAATCAAGGCTAATTAATAATGTACCATGCAGCACTAGCTACTAAACTAAGCACATAGAATGAAACAGATTTTACTAAGCACGGTTTGCCAACCACAGGAAAGATGAAGCTCAACTTAAGCAGGTTCTTTCTAAGTTCTTAACAGGCAAAAAGCCAGTCATGGCTACAAGAAAAGATTTACAAAAACACAGTTAGATGGACATTCAAGAACGGCTTTGAAAAAAAGACAAACCAAAACCAAACCCACCACACACACTTTTACATTAATTATGAGGTTCAACTGTAGTTCCAGCTGGTACTGCACTATGAATGCAAGTCAACTTAAGTCTTTCCAGAGCACTTCTGCTTTCCTAAGAATCCAACTATTGAGTAATATTTGGTTGTTGAAGGTTTTTTTTTCAGATTAGAACTACCAAACGTACTTAAGGAGCAAGACAAAGGAAAATAAAGCTGATGAAGTAGTTACATTCTAATAGCCCGGCAAATCAAATTATCAGGTTAATACATGGCTATATAGATTAACCAACCCTGGAAAGTAATTTCAGATGCCTGCCCCCAGCTCTACACA
This sequence comes from Serilophus lunatus, assembly GCA_013399895.1. Lineage (NCBI taxonomy): Eukaryota > Metazoa > Chordata > Aves > Passeriformes > Eurylaimidae > Serilophus > Serilophus lunatus. Next base: position 310,718 of record VXBA01002086.1, read on the forward strand.
CAACATGAGGTCTGAAAAGTAATGCAGACTGCAGAGAATCTCAACTGAGCAGCACAGTGAGAACAGAAACTGAGTCAGTCAGGAAAGCTTCAGAGCACAAACTGCAGTACCAAGGTACTCACTTGAGTGGATGCATCATATCTTCTCCTCTTCTTCTCCCATTGCGACTTCTACTCTGGCCGCCCATGAAATTGAACAATCCCCCCCCAAAGATGTGGGAGAAGATGTCGTCCATGCCGCTGCTGCCACTGCCTTCCCGCAGCCCCTGCTCCCCGTAGCGGTCGTACAGCTCGCGCTTCTCGGGGTTCGACAGCACCTCGTAGGCAAAGCTGATCTCTTTGAACTACAGGAGGAAGAGTCAAAGCAGTGCATGATAGTGTACAACTTCAAGGGAGCTGGTTTCCAGGAACATCCACCAATTAAGAAGGTACACCATAGAACCCTCACTCTAACATAACTTATTCTAAGCAAGACTAAGCAAGGCTTAGTTGTGTTATTTCTTATCAAAGAATACGACACTTCACTGAAAAACTCGGTTCCAACTGAAGAAAAGCCCCAAACACACAAGACTGCAGAAGCCAACAGGCAAAATACCCAACAGTTACACAGTAATGGCAAGGACTTTGAGATATGTTAGGCATTTAAAATATACTTACAATTAAGTAACTTACTAAAATGGATATTAATGTGTTTGTCCTTTTAACAAATTAGTATCTTTTCATAGTCATCTCTGCTCACCCCTAGGCAGCCATTAGAACTTCAATTTTGTTAATCAGCTGAGTCAACTTAATTGACAATTTTAAAATTACTTTTACCATAACAAATCTAATTCAACCTTCCCACATGTGAAATTCATCTTGTGCTGCAGCAGCTTCAAGAATCTCCACATCTCGGCAGATGAAGAGAGGCAGTTTTTAACTCAGCTTTACCTTCTCAACCAATTTGACTCAGCCAACTGCTGCACTTTGTCACAAAGTACACTGGCAAATTCTGAGATTGGGAAAACTGGTCACCAGATAGGGTTCCCCCCCCCAGTTATTATTTTTGAACAACTTGAACAGCAAGCCCTCGATACCTGCATTTGGTTCCTCAGATGCTACTGTAATAGCAAACTTAAGGCAATAAAGAAAAGTCATCTTACTTTGTCACCTGCATTTGGATTCTTATCAGGATGGTATTCCTTAGCCAGCTTTCTGTATGCCTATTGAAAAACAGAAAGTTAGTTTAAATTTCAATTGATCAGTTCTTTTCTAAGAAACTCGAGTACTGTCCACAGCAAAAAAGGAAATCCCGATACAGCAAAGTGAAAAAAATGACAGTGTTTCCAAATCACTCATACATTGAAATGCTATATAAAAGCATCCTGACATTGCTGTGTGCATAAATTAACTGCACTTGGATTTGAACATACCTATAGCACACAACTAGTTTTTCTGCTCACCTTCATTAGCTTACAGGGAGAACCCCACCAGGTTCCCATTGAAATTCCTGACTGCAGAGAACCCACAGCACAGAAGTCCATGCCAGGCCGTTTGTCTTTGCCCACAGTCACAGCAGTGACTGACAACAAAATGGCTGCCTGAGCTCCTCATCCCCCCCCAACAGCACCCTGCCCTTCCTCACCCACCACCACTGGGACACCTCACCTCACTCTGAGCTCAGCACACAAGTACCACTGCTTTTGTTTAACTCCCCTGCTCTAAAACAGCAGGAGAAAGAAGTACAGCCAAACAGCCACAAGATGTGTTTTTTCTGACTCCCAGAAGCATCAGTTGCTCTTCAGCAGCACCTCATCTGTTTCACCTACACTTTGGAGGATCAAATCAAGTAACAAAATAGGCAGAGACTCTTCTTACAATTTGAGTTTCTGACAGTAAAGAGCACAACCCTCCCCTCCACTCCAGCCCTCAGAAACAATCAAGGGACAGATATGAAAAAGTTACATTTTATAGCCTTTTATTCTCTAAATTACACATATTAAAAATGCAGTTGCATCACTGTAACTAAAAACTGACCTATCACTCCTCAAGAATGGATTTTTCAAATGTTTATTTCTGTGCAACCAAGCATCTAAATTAACTCCTTAGAACTAGAGTGTTAAGAGAGCTTTGTACACAAAACCTTGCAGAGATCACAACTTTACAACTCCAAAACAAGTAAAATTCCCTTTTTTTATACCTGCAGTTACTTCTCTTTACTGATTTTATCTTGAAACACTCCTGCATGCAATCAAGAAATGAAGCTTGATAAGGAACTAATGAAATAAATCCAGAATGATGATATTACAAGCCAAATATTCTAAACCACAGTCTCTGTGAAGACCAAAACCCACAGGTCTTCAGGACAAGCCACCCATCAGTCACAAAGCACAATTGTACACACACCCATGTATTCTGGAATAATGCATTTTCCCCACATATTTTAAGAAGTCTAACCAAAACAAGAAACCCAAAACAGCACTGAACTGATAACTTAGGTAACATCACCTAAGCAGGAAGAAAGGAGCTCACATGGTAATCTTTGAAAAGAGAAAGCCCTCCTGTCTTTGCTGATAACAGGATTCCAGCCCAGAACAATTCCTACAACTGGCCATGGCCCTACAGGAAGCCACCACTATTTATTTAATCAGAAACAGATCCAGAGCCAAGGTCTGGATCATCGACAATGTAACTTCAGTCAAAGTTAATTTAACCAGTTTTCACGGCCCCTTTTGACTGAGGCATGACCTATTTGTCTCCCCCTTTCCACACTGTTACATAGGCTAAAATCCCGGGGTTTGAAGCCTCCATGGAACTTCTCAATGACAATAAGACGTAGGTGAACTCCTTGGAATTTCCACATTCCGTGATTAGCCTAATCCGTAAGTAATTAATACTGAGCAGTGCAGGTTATCCCAGTGGGAAACCGGTCTGAGCGTTCCATTCTTACAGCACAGGGACGACTTTCAGAGGCCTCTCTGTAAGAACATCTCCTGCTGGGGAGCGCTGGACACCCACCACAGCCTCCCGGGCGCCTTCCCCCTCTCCAGCCGTGTTTCCCCTGCCCAGCTCCCCGTGCCCGCCGGGGAAGGCGCAGCTCCGCTTCCAGCACCACCCACCCGCTGCTGAACCGTCTGGTTCATTCTCCTGCCTCACGTGGGAGCGAACGGTCATTAACGCCTTCCACAAAAAAAAAAAAAAGGTGTTTTCCGCAGCGCAGCCCGGCCCGGCCCCGCTTCTCCCGCCGCCCTTTGTTCCCCCGCCCCTCCCGGCCCGGGGGGTCCGCACCCGCGGGGACCGAGCGCCGCCCGGGCCGCACGTGGGGCGGACAATGGCCCCACCGGGGCTCCACCCGCGGGAATCCCCATCCCCACCCCCGCCAGCCCGGCCT
>VXBA01002086.1:314360-370774 GCA_013399895.1 Serilophus lunatus
CCGCCCCCGCGCGCGCCGCCTGACCCAGTTCCGGCGCGGCCGCCAGGGGGCGCTGCGGGGAGCGGGTCCTGCCGGGGCCGGGGGGCGCTGCCGCCGCTCCTGCTCTCAAACGGAGCCACCGGGACTGGCAAAACCCTCCGAGGGCGTGGGGTGCAGCCTGTGGCCGATCCCCACCTTGTCGACCTGTCCAGGGCTCTGAGTGCCCCGTCCAGTCCTTCCTTAAACGCCTCCAGGGACGGTGACTCCTCCGCCGCCCCGGGCAGCCCATTCCTATGCCTAATCACCCTTTCTGTGAAGAAATTCCCCCTGATGTCTGACCCAAACCTCCCCTGGCACAGCTTGAGGCCGTGTCTTCGTGTGCTGTCGCTGGTGCCCGGGAGGAGGCCGAGCCCCGCTGGGTACACCCTCCCTTCGGGGGGTTGTGGAGGGTGCCGAGGTCCGCCCTGAGCCTCCTTTCCTCCAGGCTGAGCCCCCCCGGCCCCCTCAGCTGTTCCTCATGTGATTTGTGCTCCAGAGCCTTCCCCAGCTCTGTTGCCCTCTCTGGACCCCCTCCAGCACCTCAGTGTCCCTCCTGAACTGGGCCCAGCACAGGGGGCAACCAGAGCCCTGGTCCTGCTGGCCACGCTGTTGCAGATACAGGCCAGGGTGCCATCGGCCTTCTTGGCCCCCTGGGCACACTGCTGGTTAATGTGCAGCTGCTATCGACCCACGCCACCAGTCCTTCTGCACTGTGCAGCTTTCCGGCCATGCTGCCCTCAGCCTGGAGCACTGCACCAGGTTGCTGTGGTCAAAGTTTAGGATCCAACACTTGAGCTTGTTGAACCTTCTTCGGGGACATTTTGCTGAGTATTTATAAATACTATCGGTACCCATCTGCTCCCTTTTTGTGCTTTGCTGCATTAGGGGAACTGAAGCACCAGTTGCTCTGCTGGGCCCAGAGTGACTCACAAAGTGTACCAGCCCCGAGGCCCCAGCTGGGCATCACTTTTCACAGACAAATAAAAAGGTGGTTGTGTTTAATTAGAGGTTTGCCTCCTAATGCCTGGCTAGGAGAGCACTACTGAGCCTTTCCTCAGGTGTAGTGTCTGGGTCATTACCCCCTTGTTAGGTGGGGGCTGCTGGAAGGCCCTAAAATCTTTGGCAGGCGTGCGGCTGAGGAGATAGGATGGGGTCTTTGCAAGGGCAGGAAACAGAAAGGCAGTTTCCTGACTTCTCTCTGGGTAAATCTAGGTTGTGCTTTGGAGAGGATGCTCCCTGAGGTAAGTAGTGAGCAAGGCTGAGTCCTGAGGAGAGTCTGCTGGGAACAGGTTACTGGCCTGGATGTGAGAGAGAAGAGGAATGTCCTTTTGAAATGACTGATGGGCTTGGTGTAGAAATTCGAGTAGGTCCCTTGTCTGAAGGGAACAGATTTGAGTGCCTTGGGGTTTCTTCCTTGATAGTTTGTCAGGATACTCTTTATCTTCAATTCATTGACACAGTTTTTGCTTGCAGCGATTGGACTGGGAAGTGTAGGCTGTTGGTGGTGTCTCTGCTCCTTTTTAGGCAGGTGTTTATGGGGCCCTAAATTGCATCACTGTGTTTGTTCAGTCTGTAATAATCTGGGTCAGTAGATGATGGTAATATCTGCCTCTGGTGTTGTAGGTGTGGCAGTGGTAAGAGCTTCAAAGGGAAATGGAGACTGGTTTTGGAGGGAGAAGAGTAGTGGCAGGGCAGAGGATATCTACTGGAAAGACAGTCCTGTGGACTGTAATACTAGTCTGGTTCAGAAATGTGCAGAAAGAAAAAAACCTTGGAGGTATTTTTTTGGTGTTTTTGGAGGCTTAGGAAATTGCACAGCTTAACATATGTGGCTAAACCCAGTAAGGCCTCACATTTTGGTTTATCTGAGTATTATTCTACTTGGCTTTGTCTTTTATTTTGGTAAGGCTAATTTCAGCTACTCTAAGATGTGTCTGACACACCTGCCTGGCTTGACTGTTTTGGATTCTGCTTGCTTACAGGTTGATATATTTGTAAATAAGATGGTTTTTGTCATATGGAATTTTCTTTTTAATGAGCAGTCAGGTAGGAAGAAAAATGAGGAGTGTGTGAAGGAGCACTTCTTTGCCCTACAGGGCAGACTTGCAATTTTAGGATTTAGTTGTGCAGAATCAGCAGGACTGATATAAGCAATATTTAACATGCCAGAGGATAACACTCATGTGTGTGTTTGCATTGAAAGAAAAATAAATCTGAAGCTCTGAGTTTGCCCAAACCAGTGGAGTGCCATTCCTATCTAGACCTGTAGGAAGGAAGCTCATGAAAAGAGTGATTGAGCCCAGACCAACCTGTCCTTTGAGTGGCTTCTGAAGGCACTTGGCACCTTGGGGCCGTGTTGGCAGCCAGACCATGAGCAGCAGGTTGAGGGATGGGAGGGGCAGGAGGAGAACGTGGTGGATCAGCCTGAGCAGGAGCCAAGGAGGCAGTCGAGGAGCAGTTTGTGCACTTCCTTCTTCCCTGCCAAAACAGCCCTGTTACTGCGGACCTGGTTTGTATCTTGCACAACCAAACCATGTAACACAGAATAAGAAAACTCCTCTGGAGTGAAACTCTACATTTTATTTTCAAGTGGAGCTAGAGACTCACAAGCTTGGGTGATTATCTTTTTATTAAATTAAAACATAGATGAAGAGCAAGGTGAAGTTTCTTCTTCCTGCATTACTGTCTTACTACTGACTTGAGTTGTACTGACAAAACACACTCACAGCTGAAATGTTGCGTCCTCCCCCGTGTTTCTGGTAACACTTGTATATTGTCTTTGTATGTCTTCTTCATTTTCTTAATTATCTATTTACAGATAAGAGATCTTTCATTTAGTTTGCAATGTTATTATTATCACACAAGGCAATGACAAGCAGTTGTTATCTGAAGGTTTGTTTGTTTCTACACAGGCTGCACAATTCTCAGCTCTCTGAGGTGTTGTTTTGGCCTTACACAGGCACCAGAAGGGACCATTCAAATTCAGTTATTCTTTCAGACCTTTTTTGTTGCATGAAACAAATTTAATTTCTTTAAGATGAATCATTTTACAGTGTTTCATTAGAATTCAAATAAGTATTGATTATGTTTATCACTAGAAAACCAGAAAGAGATCAGTTTCATGTTACTGCAAATGAAATAAACCTCCCTTTAGGTTCATTTTATATGTTCAACATGGTTTTAACGTGAAAATATGACCAGGCATCACTAAATCCTTCTTTAATACTGTACAATTAAAATTTTAAAAAGTGTTCTGCTTAATACTAAAGAATGCAGTTAGATTTGAAGACTTTTTTTGCTATCAGCTTTCCTCAGATAAAGCAGTTGTTGTATTGTGCACACTGTCAGATAAGAAAAGAAAGGAAAACAGTAAATAAAACAGAAAGAACCTGAAACTTGTAGTTAATTTTGGGGCTCACAACTGAAGATCCTGTAAGGAAGTGGGCAGCTGGCAGTGCTGGCAGCTACAAAGGGCACAACAACCAGAAATTAAGTGCCAGTTCCCTCACTGATCAGGAAGTGCCCTGCCTGCCTCTCCCTGAATTCTCCTGAGCAGAGAAGCAGGTTCCACTTTTTTATATGTTCAGAACAACAGGTTTGGTTTATTATCATCCTGCCCAGGTGTGGTGATGAAACCCAGGGCTGCCTGACAGGTACCTCTGTGCAGCACCATTAATGACTTGCTTACCTCATTCCTTTTGCCCTTTGCTGGCCCTTGTTTCTGCTGTCCTTACACCTCTGTTTTGCCATTGCACTCTCCTCCTGAATAAACAACCCACCCCTAGTTACTTATTCCCCATTGGACCCACTTTTGCTAAATCTGTGCTCAGATTTGGGTTACTTAGATAATCTCAGCTTTATATGGTATTCCTGACACAGTTACTGAGGTGCTGGTGGCCTTGCATGACCTTACTCCCTAAAAGGTCCCTAACAGTCCCTGCCAGTTCTCCCTGATGTTTGCCAATTCCCTTCTAACTCCTCCTTAAGCACCTGTGGGATCCAGCCACCCACACAGCGCCATCTGTGATCTTTTTATTTCTAGTGATACTTTTTTGTCATGTCAGTGGTTTTTCACATTCTGTTCAGTTAAATGAATCTCATGCCAAAACCGAATCGCTGGCCTGTCATTTGTCTGCAACCCTAACTGACCACAGCTGATAGAAAATCTAACTTTTAACTGAGGGCTGTGCATGTTTTCATTACAGAACTAAAGCAAGAAGAAGGCCTTTGGCAGGTTGTGCTAAAGAAGCTAAAAGGGTTGTTTTTTAGGGATCTGTTAAGGGGCAGTGGAAAGGGAGGTGGTTTAAGGGTTTGCCTTCTGAGTTAGCAAGAAAAATTTAGGAGATCTATAATTTAAATGCTCAGTTATCCAGGCAGGGCCTTACTGGATTTTTCTATTTGAAGGTTATGTGGCAAATCTTTTGTTCCTTTGAGTTTGGATTTAGGTTTGGGTGTAGTGTCAGATTACAGAGTAACACGGATTGGGGGGAAAGAGGTTTCATTTCCTGCGCACTGAAAGAGATTTCTGGGTGATGAACAGTGTTAGGTGTTCTATATAGGCCTTTTTTTAAGTTTGGGAGGGCATCAGAAAAACATAAAAAAATTTTCTTTTTTTCCAGTGTGCAGAAAGTCAAGCAGTATTTGATACAGAATGAGTGCCTGAGCTGTAAGTATCCAGTCTTTTAATTTTACTGACTGTTTAGGTTTACCTTCGCACTCAGAACTGTTCACGTGCATTACTCTGAAGTCCTGAGGATTGTGTGAACTCGTGTCCTTAACCTTGCGTGGAGTGGGAACAAAAGACATTCTTGAGATAAAAGCTACATTTTGTAAAAACACATACGAACCCACCATCTCTGGATACCAAGAGAGACTTACACAGGGTTTGTATTTCCTTGCTTAAAATTTGGATTCAGCTCAAGTTGACGTTTTTGAACTATATGCCTTTTAACAATCTCTCCTATTAGTGCCTGTTTTCTCTAGTGAGTGCAAACATTCTCTGTGAAGAAAAATACTTTCATTTACTACTTTGTATCTGTTCTTTAAGTGGAGACCTATTTTTAACTTCATTTCAAAGGAGAGTCAAAAGAACATTTGTGTATCGTGTAAGTGTTGTTATACCTTTAGATCTATTTAAATTTTCCCTGAAGAATGCTGCAGCTGTTACAGGCCCTCTAAATGCAGGGTGAGAAGGTAATGACTGTGGAGAGGGGAAGCAAGGTATTGCTGAACAGACTGTACAGAGGTTTAAGCCAGGATGAAAGAAACCATTGGAGAAGGTAACTGGAGGCAAACAACAGTTATTTAATGTTTACTTATTTTAAGAACGCTTTAGCAAAAACAAGTATTATGGCATCTTGAGGTGATAAGATGCCACTGAATGTGTCCATCTGCAAGAGTGCATTACCTTTTTTGAAGAAAGGAGGCAGCAAAGCTGCATAATATTTTGAGGCATGTATAAAATGCAATATTCTGTAGAAAAAATCAGCTACTCACTCAATAACTTACTGATTCTATAGAGGAAACCACACCTGTCCATTAGCCCACCCAGAATCAGTCTTAAACAAAGCCAGTCCAGCTTTTGACAGAATCTTGTCCTTGAACAGGGTAAATACACTCCTGAAACCTGTTACTGAATTCCAGCTCATGATAAATTGTGACTCTTTCCTCTATGCTTTGAGCTCATATTTGTAATTAATCTTATTACAGCCAACAATCAAATTATTACTAGATCAACACACAGTCAGTGTTTAGGAAATACATAATGAATTTATTAGAAAGTGCTGAATGTCAGATTTTCACCATATTTTCCATTGCACATGCTCCCTTCAGTTTACATTGTCTCAGGTAAATTAGTTTGCACAAAGCATTTCACTACAGTTATTTCCATGAATGCAAAGACTGCAAAACAAATTACAAAGAATAATGTTTCTTCCTAAGTTGTGAAGTTGTCTGCATTTCCTTTCTTCTTCTATGTGGCCAAAATTTAGATGTCTAGAGTTATGTGTTATTTTGGAGAAAGTTCTCCTGATTAAAGTTTTATGTACAAGATAAATCTTTGTGTTTCGATAAGTGCAGAGGATTATCTCATTTGGTGCCTTCCAAAATGATACTATTTTACAAGTTGGAGCAGTATTTCTTGGCCAGTTGAAAAGTGCTATTTCAGAGCAGTGTACTAAAGAGTACATCTGCACTTTATAGATTTTTATGAGTTTATTTAACTATGCACCAATGCCTATTGCATTATTTGTTTCAGTTCTAAGGTTATTCCATAGCTTTAGCTTCAGTCCTGCCCCTGTTGATCTTGGTTTTACTGTTGATTTCAACATAAATCAAGTCCGGAGCTTTACCCAATGTCTGTCTAAGCTTTGCCAATTGAAGAAGTTTTTGAATAACAAGTTAAAATGGGAATAATTCTATATCTGTTACTGAACTAATACTGTGGACAGTTTCAATAAGTATATGTCTGCCTTTCAGCTACTAAAAAACTTTAGCCTTCTGGAGAAATATGTGACTTAGAAGGGAGAAATAAAACTGTCTTGCAGATCCTTTCTAATACTAAAAGCAGAAGTTGTCTATTCATGTATCTGCTACCTTTGTACTCTGAAAATGTGAAAACTTACTGTTAACTTGTCATACTCCTTCACTTGAATAATGACTCACTTCTGACTTCTTATGAGAGGTTTGGGAAGGGGGAAAGGTGAGGAAATAGAATCTCTTCCTTTAATGACATTTTTTTTGTAATTCAAAGGGGGGGGAGGGGTGAAGTCTGAAAAAACAATAATGAAAGAGTTTGTGAAACACAGTAATATTTCCAATTTACAGTCTTCAGAGATGGCTCTCACAATTTGGACACAGAGTTTATATAGAAGATTGGGGGATTTAAGATCATCTAATCAAACTTCCCTTGAAGGGAAGGCTGGCTTCCCTCATTATTATCTAAGACTATTTGCAGTATTAAGCTATTGTTCTGAGGAATTTGTCCCAATTACTCATTTTGATTACTGTTTTTAATAGAGTACAACAGTCATCTCTTTCATGAGAACTGCAGCATCTCTAGCTAAAATCTGATTTGCAAACTAAACAGGAAAGGGGAGGAGTTCAGAAAAAAAGGGGACTTCCAAGGGACTCTAACTTTTTTGTGTATGCAGTTTTCCTGCCTTTTGAATGTCACTTCAACAATCTGTCTTACATTGGACTTTCAACTTAACGTTTCAGCCACGTATTGGAGATTTTTTCCCTTTTTTACCCCCTTCCTTAACGCTGTAAGGAATAAGGGAATTTGGCATCTGATCCCAGTGAAGAAAATACCAAGAGAAACTACAGAAATGCTTAGTTTCACTTTGTCTATCTCTGCAAGTGGATACCCTTTGCAATGCCCTGCAAGTTTCCACCCACACCCTGCCCAGTTTCCCGTAGCACAGCTGTTCTGGCTGTTTGTCTGAGACCTGTGGAACTGCAGGTGGGAGTCACTGACAAAATACCAGAGGTAGAGAAGAAAGATCCTCTGGAGAAAGGCCAGAGCTCTGCCTGGAATGCTTTCCAACCATCTCTGATTAAAGCTGAGAACAGTTATTTAAGATCATGTGCCAAAATGACTGCCGTCATCAGGTGGTGTGTGTTGGGTTGTGTTACATGCTGGCAGCTCCCTTTATGAAAAGGCTGTGGTTAATGACTTAGCTCTCTCTTGCTGATTATTTGCCTTTTTTGCCTCTGTCTCAGGAATTTGCCATGTGGCAGTTAAGCAGGGGCAGACTGGCTCTGGGAAGCAATGTGTGGGTATTCCTGGTGTTTTGTTGGAAGATGGAAAATGGTGTAGGGTGGCCATACTGCCTTGCTCAAATTTTCCTGTTCTGCCTTGATTATCACAGGAGCAGACACTAGGGAAAATTGTTGTGGTTCATGTTGCATGTCTTCAGATAAACTGAACTTTGGAGTATTATTTCTATCAATGAAGAAATTAGTCCCCCTCAAACAAGTTGAAATGGGCATACCTCGTTTTTGAGTAAGGCTAAAGCCTGCAGTTAAAAGAACATTCTTTCTGATTTTTATCAGCAGATCTGGAGGGAGAAAGGCTGGTATTTAAAGGCTGGCACCTTTCCAAATCTAAGTAATTATTTTGTTGTTGACTTTATAAAAAAATAGTGCATGTTGCGACCGTTCTGGACATAATTGAATTCAGCTCAGGTTAGCTATCTTAAGGTTATGAACTGTCTCGTCTTCTGGGTACTGTTTTGTCCCTTTTATTTGTCTCCCTTCATTCAGAGAATGATTTTTGCTCTGTCAGTGAGCGGCAAAGGACACGGAGGGACCGGCCCGGGGCCGCCGCTGGAGGGAGCTCTGGCTCGGTGAATGGTTCTGGTCCCACCCGCCTCTGCCTCTACCGTGCCCCGCCTAAAAACTTGCCCAAGAAAACTCCCAAACTTCACTTTGTCACACTATGCGCTCTTTATTAAAATTACGCATCTTAAGCTTTCAGCTACGACAGAAATATCGGGATTTGTTTCCATAGTAACTTGAAAATAGATGCTTAGAAGCACAATCTGCTAAACTGACTGTAAATTAAACTGGAGATACTCTTGGTAATGGGACTTCTATGAATTCAATAAACTGACATTTTCAGCAAAATATGCTCCATATTTCCTGGTCAGACAGCTCTGGCAGTTGGTTATATTGTGTTATTCAAGGAACCAGTTTGAGTACAACTCAAGTGTTGCCGGTTTGGACCTGGTAACAGTAATAACAGAGAGAAAAATAAGGTCATGCTTTCAACAAAGGGAAAATAATACATTTTGAAGCCTATAGGTAACGGCTGAAGAGGAGATTTTTCTGCCACTTACAAATTGAAAGCAGAGGATGACTTGCATTTGCTATGCATCTTGCAGGAGAAGGAAGGTTTAGGTAAGTGCTGTGTCCTGGAGAGTGGCAGCCAAAGCTGCTTTTGTTTCATTTAATGTGAAGTTGTAACTGTCTCTAATGAGTAGCTGGTGAACACAGCCAGGACTCGTAACACCCTGGGTTGTCTTTTAATAGAGATCACAACTTTCTGTGTTAAGAGAATTCTTTACTGCCTGATTTCTTTTACTTCTGAGGAAAAAAGGAGAAAAAACTTGCTCTTTAAGAAGTTTAGAGATCCTCTCCTAGGGAACAAGAAATAAAGTTATAGAGAAGCCTGTGCCTTCTTGCTCTTTTTCATGTTACTTAGGTGGTTTTTATAAAAAAATAGTTAATCAGAAAATAATTTTGAACTTGAATGGTCAAAATGTTTTTCTACTGATTACATTGCTAAGAGTTAATGAAGACACAACCCATTCCAAGTCTGTAAACTGAATAAACATTTTGTGGAGCCTTCATTTTAACTCAGAAAATGGAACTGAGGAACTAAATGGAAAACAGGAAGCTTTTGCCTGGTATCCAAGAAACACACATTTGGCAGAAATCCTGGGGCTTCTGATTGCTAGCTGAAAAGGAAAACTTCATTATTTAAAGTACAGAAGAGACTGAGAGGAGCTTTTTCTGTAGTATTCCTGATTGTAGGAATGTAGTCTCATTTAACACAGATAAAGCACTCTTCTGCCTTCCCTTATCCAGTGATTTGTCAGCAATGGTAGAGTTAAAAGTCTGGGGACAAAACAGAGTAATGCAGATTTTTAAATTCTAGTGGTTGGGGTTGTGTGCACAACTTTAAAAAGGGGCCACAGTAGCCATTTCAGTAACATTTTAAAATGCCCTGTAGAGACCATATTACTTATGTCTAACCATTCATGTGACCAGATGTATAAGGTGGGATCCTAAGTGAGTTATGTTTATATATAATAAGTAGTGTTATGTGATTTGCTGTGAAAGTTTTTATTTCTAGGGAGGTAGGTTAGCCACCACCTCAGGAATAATTCCAGGAGACTTCAGGTTTTGTGGACAGACTTAAAAATACATCCTTTTAAGACAGCTTTATTCTTCCATTACTTCTAAACTATATAACAATTAACATGTGTGCCTTTTTATTTTGATATTCTAGTATAGAGTGGCTGCAGATTGGCTTCCTAACTGCATTCACTAAACAGCAGAGGAGAGGCTTTTTTGACCAGCATATGGGAGCACAGTCTGTGTGTTGCAAAGTGGTTGTTACCTTATTAAAACAGTTTGGCTCTTTATACGAGGGGGGGAAAAAATCTGAAAGCTTGGGATCTTTAATTCATTCAGTTCTATTAGCTAAAACCAGAAGCAATCACAGTTAATCAAACAAGCTGATTTGGCTCAGTTAATACAATTACAGTACATGGATTTGGCATGTTGACAATTAAGTGAGGAGCTGAATTACACTGAGTATATTGATAATCTCCACATTAAAATGCCCTGGTGGGGTAAGGTCTCATAACAATAAATATGCTGTTTCCAGATGGAGAAGTGAGTAATGAGCCCAGCTGCCCTCCAGCGTTGCTCCAGCTCACAAACACTACCTTCAGCACTGCCTTTTCTTGTCAAGTGTGGGAACATCTGGGCAATAACAGCTCAGTGCTCCTGACAGGAAGCATCTCTGCTAATGCTGTGTGACAAAGGGGGATAGCCAAGCACTGCCACAACATGCAGGAGAGGGAGACTTCAGTGCCAGTTCTGATCTGACAGAGGGCAAAGAGCCCGGTAACAACACAGCAGCAGGATGAGCTAAATCAAATAAGTTTCCTCATACTGCTGGCAGAACTGTATCAGAAGGGTGATATGGCTAGAGGATATCAATAGAGGAGAGAGTCATCGCTTACAAAATGGTTTAGTCATTCCTTGGAAAGAAAATATGCTTTATTAGTCCTGAGAGACAAGTATTAGGTATAAAATAAAAATAACTACATAAATATTAAAAAGCTTTTTTTTTCTATTCTACAAGTATGAGCATGGAGTCTTGCAAAACTAAAGAGTATGCTCAGACCATGACTGTATGTGTTTTTTTGATTTTCCTCCCCTGGGAGTTTTCCAGCAGTGCCTTTTCTTAATTCTGCATCTCTGCTGAGCAGAGATGAAATTACTCAGCTGAGCTGAATGTTGGGTAACTAGGCTGGCTCTCACTCATTAGGCAAATGTGAGGACCTTGGTCTGGAACTAATGTATTGGCCAACTGTTCAGAGCACAGGGTGGTTATATAGGTTGTAGTGTGCTTTTCAAGCAACTGAAGATTTAGGAGTTTATAAATTTTGAGTAAACACTTCTCTCAGGGTTGTAGTGTCCAGAAGAAAAGAGAATTCATAGCAGACTGCTTTTTTTCTCCCCCTAATTTAGGGTTTTAAACCTACTGTCTGTCACTATCCTGAATGGTTACAGTAAGCTCCTTAGACTTGTGCCCAAGTAGCAAATAACTTATTTTTCAGAACAGCCAGCTTCATTTCATTCTCCATTCTGGCCTATTATCACCATGGACAGTAAGAGCAAAGTTTGCATCATATGTATTTGTTCTGTCTTTCTGTACTCCAATTTTCCTTCTAGTAAAAATAAATCTAATAATTTGAATTCTAACATGTACATAGCTGATATAAATTTATGCTAATACTGTCCAGATTAAAATTTAACTGGAGACAGTAATGGGCAAGGGAGGGCTGAGCTATTTTATGTTTTTGCATTAAGTATGAGAAAGATTCAACAGCTGAATAATACTTCCACTCTTGAATTCAAAGACTGATAGTCTAGTTTCTCTCTACTGAATTAAATTTCTCTGTGGTAGATGGGCAGAGACAGCCCCCCCCCCCCCCTTTTGGGGTAAATGNNCCCCCCCCTTATGGTGTAAATGCAGCAATTTGCAGTGAAGACATTTTGTATGCATGTAACAAAAAGCCAAAATTTGCATCTATTATCTCATTAATTGGTGAAATCTTAAAATATTGTCATGGCTTATGCACTGAGTGATATTTCCTGTTTTATGCATGATAAGATCCAGGAAGTCTTTGTACGAGAAATGAGTATTTTTTGGTTTTAGTACTGCTACTCCCAATGCTTGCCCATGCAGTCTTTGTCCTGGCTGATAGGAATATGTACCTACATTGAAGTGTTACCTCTTGGCTGCTTCAAGGAGAATGAATAAATTTGATACATGTACTCATTAGGATGCACAAAGGTTCTCAATGAAACAAAATTATGCTGAAAATACTGGCTAGAACTCTTCTTGGTAGGTCTTCTCAATCTTGAGGTTGTTATGGGTATGAATTGGATAGTAAACCCAAGAAAAAATTATGCTAAGATTTTGGGGTGAATAAAGTATTCATAACTGTAGAGTTAGGGGATCAAAAACCAAAAAGACGGCTGCCACTATTTATGAGGTTATGGCAGCTGCAGGAATGAAGGGGTGATGGTTCAGTATCCCATGAAATAGTGGTGAAGAGCAAGACCAGGTGCATGGCAGGGTAAGAGAAAGCCCTGGCCACTGATTCCCCCTTCTGTGTCCCTTATTGTTACAGTGCAGTACTGAATTTTGCCTGCATTGCAGAAAAGCCCTCAGCTGGTTTGGTGCATACCTACATCGTCAGTCAAAACTCACTGTATCTATTCGGTAGATTCCATGTGCAAATTGTCAGTCAAACTAGACATCCATAAAAATAAAATGTGCCGGGTATTTTGCAGTATATAATTTAACTTTGAATAAATGTACCCATTAATGCACATCAACTTGCTTTAAAATGCACTGAAATGGGTTTACGAACAAACCAATCCTCTGAATTGCAGGAAGCATGAGGAATAGCACACATAAAAATGCAAATGTGGAGAAAATTTTAAATAAATAATCAAAATCTGTAGAGATATTTGTGTTTGCATGTTAAAACCAATAAGTAAAATATTCATAATATGCATATGTCCCAGCAATTAGCTTTGAATAATATTATTATCTGTAGATGCTCTTTGGGGGGGAAAATGGACCTGCATTTTTAAGAGAGATTTAAATATAATGCCAGACTGGTAGAGCAGCTCTCCTTTTCTTGAACATACTTTTGAATGTGGTGTTTGTCCATTTTATTAGTGCTAATTTTAAACTTTTATTTCAATGCTAAAGCATAATTCAAACTTGGTAGTCTTTTAAAAATAAAATTTTTAAAAACTGATCAGATATTACAAGCGTGGTACAGGAAACTTGTTTGGTAACTGTCACAGTTACATTGCAAAACAGGCACAAGTATAATAAACTCTAAATTTATGCAGCTTTATGTAAATCCAAGCCATAATTTTATATAATCTTTTTATATATGTAATACAAAACCTTACTCGTGTCAACCCAATAATGATCATCATGTAATTTAAAGTAGTTCATTAGTTGGTTGATCCATTTCATATTTTTAGTCTGAGCAATGGAAAAAATATCTGAAGGTCCCACTGGCTTAGGGTCTCTGGTGGAGAGTGTTGGGAGGAAGACTGTTCTAGAATATTTTTTTTCATCTTTCCCTATTTGCAAAAAGAAATAAAAATGTAGTCTGGGATTGTATTTAGTACTTCTTTATGTAGAAAATCTTGGATTTCTTATGAAAAATAAGTGTAATTTGGTTCCTGTTTTGCAGGTATTATGCAGACTCCTTGACTGAACGGAGAGCTCTCCTGTTCACTCTTAGCTTAGCAAGGAGGTGAATACTATAGAGATTATGGTGGTATTTACTTTTTTCTGAATGTCATATTTTCTTTTAAATACTGTGTGATAACCTTTCTTTCACTGTCGTTTGCTTTGTTTGTTAAGACAAAATTGATTCCTGAGCAGGAAGTTACTGCAAGATTTATGTGCCTCTTAAATTCTATGTAAACTCTACCTGGTGCATGGGATTTAAACTGATATTTTGTAGAGCTGAACTTCCCCTATAAGACCTGGTTAAGGCATTCTTAACTTGCTGTGAGTGGGCCACTTGTGAGGAGAAACACTGCTTAGTGAGAGGTGATTGGAGCTTTACTTTTTTTGTGCTGAATTTCAGGAGCCTCTGAATAAATTGTAAACAGTAATCCCTATTTTCTCATTGTCACAGGACTATTCTCAACATCTGTTACCTCATATCTACCAACTGAAAGGGACTAAGAAGGTGTCATCCTTATGTCCTTATGGCTGACAGCACTCCAGGTTAGATGACCATTTTGTCTGTCCCTGTGGCCAGTTTGGTGTGATGCCTGTAAATGAAGAAACTCCTGGAGAATATGTATCCATATAGGCTGAATTCAAATATACAAAATGTGAGGCTTTAATTAAAATTTGAAATTGAAGTTGTTATATAATTTACGATCCTCTTAACTTGACGAGTATTTTAATTTAGACACTTATCAGTGCTGTCAGTCAGACAACACTTGTTGTGCATAAATTGTTGCTCTGAAGTTCCACAGCTGAACTACCATATGTTATGAATATAGCCCAATTCTTTAAAGATCTCTGTTTTCACGTGTGCTTCTACAGCAGTGCATCAGGATGTGTTGTTCTGATGTTGGCTTCATTTTTGTGTTGGTTCTTGTACTCAGGGCCAGAATTTAGGCCAACACTGTATTAGTATTAATTCCAGTTAAAAATATTCTGTAGCAAAGTCATGCTGTAGTTGACTTAAGCACTCCAAGTTGCACAGTAATATAATTATTTTGTTGTACTGTCATTATTCAGTGCAGGGATTAAATTTTGTGTTATCCTTTAAATAGGTAGCACAATAAATCTCATAACCCTGGAGGAATTATAGCTGATCTGGCCTTGTAGTCTTCAAAAACATACAAGAATTTCTTACAAATTTCTTTATTCTGCAATCATGAACCAGTGTAAGCACTGGAAGAATGGAGAATATTTCTTTCATCCTCTATGTAAGCCCTGGGAAACACCGAAGAAAGCAAACTGGTGGCTAAAATGGATCACAGAGCACTGAAATTTGGAATAGCAGTAGCACACAGTAGTTTTGCAGGCAAGAAATTTAATTAGAGCTGGGTTTCAGAAGTTTAGGCATGTCCCTGTACAAATGTAAGCTCACATGTCTCATGTCATTCTAATAAAAATTGCTATTAATAGAATTTATGAAAGCTAAACCAGCAGTAACGATCAGTGCTTTGGTAGTTTGGACAAATACATGAGGATTTATGAGTATTTACAAAAATAATTATTTGAAAAAATAACTGAAATTCTGGGTTTGATTACACTTTTAAAATTTAAAAAGCATTTCTGTAAGGCTGTACCTTCTGATTTAACATTGTTTCAATTACAAACCATCTTGCAGTCTTCCTTGCTCAACATAGTTTTAGGGCAACCTCATTACTTCTTTTCTGACCTTTGTCCTTGACTTGGTTCTGAGATAACATCCAGGAAGGCTTCAAGGCTAATACATTTTTCTGATTTAACAGGATTCCCTTGGTGTTCCAGGCTTCTTGAGTTTGGTTTGTTTTTTTCCAAGCGATCCCAGTGATGTGTGTGTATAACACAGCACTACGTTCACTAATGCTGAAAGTGTCTCGCTGATCTGATAGTTGAATAACTGAAGTAAAAATTATCAGAAAGGACCAAACATCCTCTCTAACTTTCTATAAACAAAGTAATGCTGAAGGTGCCTCAGTGATCTGTGTTTGTATCCTTTCAAGATTGTACGGCAGCACAAAACAAGGGCTGTTTTTCAAACAAAAATATATTGGTGGTTATAGGAGTAACTTTAGATTATAAATCAAATATATTCAGAAATTGATTAATGCTTTATAAATTTCTATTGTCTTGACAACTTTACATGCTAAAAGGCAATTCTTATTTGTAGAAATAATAGTGTTTTAGAATTCAAACATCTTTAAGTGATTGTTTCAGGGAAACAGTGAGATCAATTGTGTAGGACAGGGCTTTTATTTTAGCAGATGTTAAAAAAAGCCACTGTACTGAAAGCTACTCATAGGATTTCATCATCCATGTCTGAGAGATCTATAGATAAATGTCACAGTTACCTTCTAGTATATTTATTTTCTGTCTCTTCCAAATCTGAGTACATAGCCCAGAGGAGGAAAGTAGCTTGACCCAAAAAACTGTGAGGTGTTGTTTTCCATGGTGCTGTCAGTCGCTACATCATCAGGGAAAGCTGGGGCAGAAAGGTCTGCTGTGAGCTGACTGTGCAGCCCTGTCTCCTCTCACCCAGTACTTTGAAGTAGCTTTCTCCAGCTGACTTACACAGATTATGATTGGTCGTATCATTGTCCCTGTGTGGACTTAGGCAAGTGTTGCATTCTTCTTTTGTCTGCTTCAAATCTCTAAACTGTTTTTGCCATTATCCTATAAATTCTAGGTCTTCTTTAACTTGAATGAGGCAGAGAGGTAGTGGGTACAGCTCTTTGTGATAAGCTGTTTACTGTCATGTGCTTTGTTAGTTCAGGTTTCTTTTTATTGCCTCTCATTTGTTTGTAGATTATCTGTAAACAATGCTGAATCGAGAAAACACAAATAGTGAAAGGTCTGGTTTTATCCACTTTTGCTTTAAAACATAAAATACATATTTTGAGGTTGGTAGTGCTTAGGATACACTGTTTCACAGTGCACAACTTGGACAGATGTGATTCATGGTGCTTTGCCAAAAAAAAGATTGTAATATTCAACTACCATCTCCAAACGTTGTCTTAAGTTTGGTTAAAGTAGTGTTGAGACAGTCCTGTTTTGTCAGGGTTGTATAGAATTAAAATTTTAAAAGAAGAGTGATGGGAAATGTTGTAACTGTATTAGAACAACATTGTTAAAATTTGCTAGAAATGGCTCAGCAGTCATAGTATTTTGTTTTCATTTACCAGAGAATATTCTAGAGGCATTCTTTTCAAGGGAAACGAATGCAAACTCTGACAAAAACACAAGAGCAAAGCATCACTGATATGCCTTAAAAAGACAGTAATTGTGTGACCTTGTTCTTGCTGATGCAGATACGATTATAACAGAGCAATGTGGGCCCTACATACAAGAGAAGAAAGCCTTGTCCTGTGTCAGTCTTCCTTCTGCCCCCTGTAGAACTCCCTCTGCTATGTTTGCCAGAAGCAGATAGATGTGGATGAAAAGTGTGTTTGGAGAATTTAGGTTTGTTTTGTATCTTTGTTTGTATTTTGTAATACACTTTTGTCTAAAGGAACTAAATTATTCCATGATCCAGTGGAAAGAATGAAAGCAGGTTTGTACAACTTATTTTCCTTATGGAGGTGGAGGCATTCAAATTTAGGTTGTCTTAGATTCTCTAACTTCAAAGACTGAGACTCTGGAAGAATGAAGGTCCTCTAAACTATAAACTGCCCCCCCCCTCCAATCCACCAGTCAGGACCTCTGTGGAGAGGTAACCCTTGTAGACAGAGCAGGTGGCAGCTCTGTTGCAGGTTTGCCTCCAGGCTGGGCAGCACCTGCTTTGTCCATGCCCAGAGCGCCTTCTGCTCTTTGGTTAGCACATGGAGCCTTTATGAGCACCTGAAAATAAGTGTTTCATTTATCATAAAAAGGACTTGTTTCTACACAGCTGTTACTCATGTGACTTGATTCAAAGATGAATTGCTTACATAAGTAACTGCTCAGATGAGTAAATCATAATATATCACTTATTTCTTGTCAAGCTGTTGGTTTCTTCAGTTGAGACTTAATTGCCATAATTAACTGAGACATTAATTATTACACTGTCTTCCGTATTAATGTTATGTCACCAGCATATTCTCAGCCAGAAGGGCTTGAGAATTATTTATCCGAGATTTCATATGCTTCTTAAGTTGCTCTTAGAAGAATAACAATGCTCAAACTTTTCCAATACTAGAGTGGTTTAAAATCTATTATATATTTAGTTTGTTCATCCATCCTCTTGACCTTTATTTTAAAAAAATCTGCCTTTAAGACAGATGTTTGGAAAGGATAGAAATCACCTATGGAGTTTAGAATTTCTATTCTAGTCTTATCTTTCCCTGTGAGAGCAAAAGTGTGTGTGTAGCCTTTTGAGCCTGTTGTGGCTCATGATATGCAGCCGTGGAACTTGCAACCTTTCATTTTCTTTTTTTAGTCTGCTTTCATAGCCACAGCTATAAATGAAATATTTCTTTCTATTTTCTCTAATTTTCTGCTTAGTTTCTACCCAAGCAGACTCTTCTAAGAGGCTTTAAATCCATTACTAAGATGCTTTTTTCTTGCAGTGTTATGGGCTTTTTTTTCCATCGGGGAATGGACTGTATGTTCTGTTCAGTATTGTAACCTGAAACCTTCTTGCTGGAACGGCTGCTTTTACTTTCTGCCTCAGAGGTGGCTGGGCACTAGATATAGAGAAGAGCTGAGCATAAGTTAAAAAAGAATAGATTTTTAAAAAATCAATTAATAGATCTAAGCCAGCAAAGTGAGACATTTCAATTAAGATCAAGTGTAGTCACTAAGCTTTGCTCTCATTCTCTATGACCATTCCAACCTTTATGGAGTTGTTTTGATTTAAATTCAATCAAAATTCAAACTCTAAATTTTTGCTGATGATATATAGAAGATGAGTGGGTTTTTTCCTCTGCCCTTCTCTCTTTTTTATTCTTTTTGTTTTGTTTTGTTGAGTTTTTTTGCTTCTGAAAGGCAAATGAAACACAATTCACTGAGCTTTATTAGCTATGCTGCTCTAGAATAGACTTTTGTCATTGCTGTTAATTCTCCTTTCTGTGTCAAAACAATTCAATCTATTTTGTGAATTTTTTTTCTTTTGGTATTTCTATTATCATCTGCATCAGAAGTGGGAAGAACTGTGTCCAAAACCAGCTGCCATGAGTGTACTCTTGGCCAGGAAATGGCAGTTTAAGCAGTAATTTGTTTACAAATGTTTACTCTAGAAGAACATGACCTGAGTAATAAAAATCACCTGTTCATATGCTGCCAAAATGCTGCTGTCAGCATAATCCCTCTAGCAATGCCAGTGTTCTGGCTGCAGACAAATTGAAAAGATCCATCACTAATGTACCAGCTGTATTTGCAATTTTATGTAGATAGTTACATTTAATGTTTTTTAGTGTAAATACAATTTACTCATTAATAAATGCACGCCAATGTCTCATATTTCAGGATGTGGATAAAAGTAGATAGAACTCAGAGGTGTGTGATACCTGCATTGTCAGGATCCTGTTAATGTCTTCAGGTACCTCAACATTGTGGCACAGAGTTATATTTACCTCCTTGCTGTTTTAGTTGTTCACTTTGGACCTTTTCAAATCTAAGTTTAAAGAGATCTTGTGTTTATTACTTTACTCACAGACCTGTCTTTTTGTTTCTTTTAATTGTAAGTTTCCCTGTGATTGAGGCTTGTTAGAAGCATTGTGCCCTGCACGATGAAAGGGGAATAGTGGTCAGATTTTGTTCTGCTCTCTGTCACTTACATGCCACAAACCAATTTTATTTCTTGTGATTTTGATAGCACAAATGAGAGTAGTGGTTGCACTTTGCCCAGAGACAGCAGTTAGTAATCATATATATCAAAGCGGAAGATGGTATTTGGTAATTTGATAACTTGTGTGTGTTGCTGTTTTTTATTTCCTTTTCCTCTAGCCTAGATAAAGTACTTGTTTTTTTTAATACTCCTCTTCTGTCATTGTTATTTTTTTTTTCTTTTTCCCTGTGCTGTGAAAGTAGCTCAGTTGGCAAATTGGCACAATCTTGTTTTAGAGGAAAATATATTAAGAAGAATGCAGATTCCTTTCAGTGATGTGCATGTTGTCTTGTTGCAGGAGCACCAGTCTAAAGTCAAAAAGCCTAAGGTGAGTATCTCATGTCTGATGTAACATTTAGAAGAAAAACTGAATTTTATAGAAAACTAGTATTGTCACACCATGGGTAATAGTTAGAGCACACAGATTTTATTACTGCAGCCATTAAAGTAGAGAAATCGGATCATTTGATTTCAAATGACTCAACCAAGAAAACAGAGTTAACGGTGGCAGTATTGGGAAGAAAATCCATGACTATTGAGAGAAAAGTTATTTTCTGTCTTTTGGAACTTGGCAACGTCTGTATTTTTATCCAACCAGTATTATTTTGTGACATGATTGTAGTACAGTTGTGTGCTTAAAATTACAGTCCCCATCTGCAGACAAAAACAATCCTGCAATTTGAAACAGTTAATGTAGAAAGGCACAACATGGATGCACCTTTACTCTGACCTTTACTAATTGATTTCTGAGTCTGCTGATGTAATGGGTACAGGAATTTGATACTTGACAGATGAGACTCCTCTTCCATGGTAATTCTATGACTTAGTTATTAGCAGAATATCACATCACTACCAGTAAGATTTTCTTGTCCTTTGCTTATTTATTTTGCCCTCAGGGTGCTTTGGCTGACCTTAATGGAGGAACAGAAGCCTTTCATTTGTGTGCCTATCAGGATGTGAAGAGAGTTTTGCTCTTACTTTTACCACTCTAAGTCGTGACAAATCTAATGAAATAAAGAGTATTTGTCTTGTCTCCCCACTCAGTCTTGTTAGGAGAATGAGAAATCTAGATACAGTAAATAACCTTTCCACAAAGATGGGAGAAATCATTAATGTAATTGTAAAGGGGGAATGGCATGTCTTTTTTCTTCCTTCATTTCTGCTTTGGCCCCTTGACTTCAAAGCCTGAAAGGTACATTAATGTAGCCATTCAGTGAACTGCTGTCTAGTGAAAGAATTTTCTAAAAGCCTGTTTTGGTAGGGATGTAATTGAGTCATCATTCCTTCTTCCAAAGTAAATCAGAATTTAGTTGGATTTTTTTTATGTTCTCCCTCTATATGAGCTCTGTATCCAGCTTAAAGGATTTATTAAAAAGCCTATTCACTTCTTTTTGTTCAGGAGAGGGGGGGGAAAAGTTGTTTCTTTGATGTTCCCAAGGATTTCCACATAACTGGATTAAAACCTGAAAATATGTCAAGAAAAAGCTGTGGCAGTAATGTACCATAATTTGTTTCCCTGAAGACTGATGTGATGGGTTATTCAAACTTTACTCTCTTCAATTGTTTTAACATCTAATTTCTAGACAGCCACACATTATTCCTCTTTAATGCTGAAAGTAAACTGCTAATAAAACAGGGGATATCTAACTCCTTTGTTAGATTTTCCACAGTATCCTTCTTTCTCTCCTGTATACATATTTTTTTTTAAATTTAGGTTGTCCAAGATGAAAATATACATATTTTCCATTAGGTGTGTACATTTTTATAGGGCTCCTGGATAATTGTATAACAGTATTTACAACAGGGTCAGTATTTTAAATAACTGCTGCAGGAACACCATGTTGTACTTTCTTATGTCTATCAGAGTTGGAATATGAATTATTTTTCTGCATGCAAATAGCAGACAGCAGTAGTCACTGAGCTGTTGGTCAGATGGAGTGAAGAAGGATAGGAGGTAATTTCATAATCAATAGCTTTAATGGATGGTGATACTGTTGGAAAAGGCAGAGCTGGCAGGCTTTGGCAGCCTATTCAGTCTGAGGGTACTGTTATTATTGGAGCTAACACTGACATGAAACTAATGAAGATACATTTGTTTAGACATGCTGTGTACAGACATTACTGGACACATGGCCCCAGTCTGATGAGAAAATAGGTTTTGCTATGTTTTTAAATGTTTGCTGCTGGAGCAGGCTAAAGAGGACAATATTCTTGAATAATCAGATTTGTCTGTCCTTAAGAGGTTTTTTTGCACTACAAATGAAGAACTCTGTATTTGATCTACTTTATGCACCATCAGGATCATGAGTGATGCATCTCTGCATCACTGTTCCAGTGTAAAACCTTCACTGGTGTCATATAGGAAAATTAGATGGGTGAGAAACTTCACTGGCAATAAATGAGACAAATCTGGCACTAGAAGACTGTGATGTTTCAATAATGCTGTAGGCTTTCTGAGCTTCAGAAAAGCAAACCTATTTTCAATTTTCAGCTTTAGAGTGGTGTTAGAGAGGCACATGAGTTATGCCTTAGGTTACATACACAATTCAGTTTTTCAGTCCTTGTAGGCTGTGGTTGTGTAGTATCTGTTCTGATACTTCTGTAACTTAACCTTTCTTTTTTTATTTTTTCCTACCTAGCTTTCACTTTCTGTAAGAGGTCATGACAAAGAGTTTCTTCCAAAATCCTTTTGAAAATAGTAAAAATGAGCATTAACTCAGATGTGGCATTTTGCTTGTGTAGCTTGGCTGCTGAGGACAGAGAACCTGGTTTAATTTAATTTGCTAAGCGTCTTCCAGTTCTCCAATTCTAGGCATTAGCCATTAATAGTCATACAAAGTCTTCCTTAAACAGAAAAAAAAATCAATACACACATCTGACCTTAATAACAAGGGTTTGCTGCTAATCAATAGAATCACTAACATAATGAATTACCCTTCAAAATAGCACTCTAGATGTTTGGATCTGTCTTGAAATCTTTCAGCTTGAGGGTGCTTTAGTGTTGAAAAATACTTCAGTACGTTCCATGAAGCTCATGTCTGTTGTTCATAGGGCACCCAGATCTTGCTCCTTGGGAGAACGTACAACATTTTTTGGATGCTTATGCACTGAATCTGATGGACTTTATATTAGACCCTAGAATTTGACTCCTGTCTGAAAGGGAGTCAAAGCCATATATTTTTTTTTTCCCCTGGATATATCATATTGGGTATCTCTGTTCACTCTGGCTTGGGACCCACAGGGAGGACTGTCACTCATTTCAGATACTCTCCCTGAAAGTGCTTCCTTGATAAAAGAGAGGATGGTATCCCCATGGTTAGGAAAGCAGAAGACCAGTTATTAAATCTTCAAATATATGGCAGACAAGTTGTTCTGCTTTGAGATAGTCTTGGCTTTCTGCCACTTCCTTCAGTCATAGTCAGCTGTTCTTTTTAACTCAACAAGACAACCAAACAAGCTGCATTTTCTTGCAGTTTTACAGAGGTAATTTTTCTTTATACTCTAAATCTGAAGTGACTGTTCCTTATCCTTCAGTTTTTTCAAGATGAATCTCTGAGTAGTCCTATGCAAAGGATAGGCTGTGACCTCCAGTTCTGATACACATAAAACTGAATTTAATTATGTATTTCCCTCAGTAGTCCTTGTTTGGTCAACCTGGGTATTTTTATTTGTTTTAAAATGCTGTACACCCTATTTAGGAATAGGAAAATCAAGTAGCAACACCTTCTATTTTCTGCTTCTCGTTAATGTTCCCCTAAGCCTTGAGGGCCACTTTAGCTTGAGCTGCGTGTTTGGTGTTGTTGCTAAAGAACAGTTGGTGGCTTTTATTTGTGTTCCTGAGGGGAAGAGGGAGTACTGAAAAAATGTGGGTTTATGCTTTTTATTTCTTTTGTTGAGTACTAGTATTTGTCAGCTGCAGTTTTATAGGTGGTGCTAAAGTATCATTAAATCCTGATGTTACACATCTGGTGACTTGCTGTAATGTAAACTAATATATGAATGTATGTAATGTAGCTTTTTATACTTCTATAAATTGATATTAAACCCAAGTATTTCATAATTTTAAACACAGTAATGCAATATTTAGATCTACTTATTATAGCTCTTTGTGGGCAAAAAATCCACATTTGCTTTAGAGGACATTTTATCTTACAATGCTAATAATAAAAGTTGGAAGTACAATGAAAAACCAATCAACTGATGTAACAAAAAAAACCCCAAACCGTGTTTTCTAACAGTAAGTCATGTTTGGATTCTGATAGTTCAAGTAAAGGATGTCTTTTCCCATGCTAATGTCTGTCTTTGCTTTAACTCTGGTGATGTAGGTGAAGTACAGTAAGGCTTTCCAAGTCAGCAGCTTTATTAGTTCTGGATCTTAAAGGGAAAGAACTTAGTTTTCTCTTATTACTACTTCTCTTGCATAATTTCATATTGTGTACATTCAGCTTGTATTCAAATCTGTCAAAACAGAAAAAAAGCAGAAATGTCTGGGAGAATGTGATAAAAAATACCTAATATATGAGATTATTTTGAATATGTTACTTCTGATTCATTTGCTATGCAATTGAATTGTATAGATATTTTGTGCTGTTTCTTTTATATTCCAGAATTTCCTTTACTGTTAAACACTTAATGATGACAAAAGATTAAATGGCCTGTGCAAAATCTTTTGCCTGTTCTAAGTGCAAAACAAACATCTTCACTTTGTTTTTCATTACTACAGAAAGATTAAAATTATTTGATTTGGCCTCAGGCCTTCAATTGCTCTGTTGGGTTATTAAAATACAGTGAAGAGTCATTAATGAGTGATATTCCTTATGTACCTTGGCTGTTTGTTCTTTACAAATAGAAGATTGATTACAATAGCCAAGAAACTTGGGATTTTTTGACTTGTCTTTCTAGGAATCTTTAATCTCATAATTGTTTTCAAGAGTATTTTCCAGCTTTTTTCATTCCCATTAATCACTGAATCATCTTTTTTATATAATTGGTAGTAACAGAGAATGTCAACCAGTAAACTCAGTACTAATACCTGTGTTTTTCCACTGAAATGAAGAAACCTAAGATATAAGTAGAATTGTGGTCTTTAATACCTTGACAGTAATTTGACTGCATTGAAGGGTGAATTAAACGTTGTATCAGAAATATCCAGTGGTTAACATTTGGTTTCCTGTTTTGTATTTTAAACAAACAATTCTTTAAATCCTTTACCATGTCTGCAAAAAGCTTAAACCCTGGACTCCTGTGTTATTCACAGGTGAATGTTGTAGTTTTTTTGAAAGATAAGTCTTATGAGCAAACCAGGGGCAAACACACACACAGCCCCCCCCCCCAAACAGAAAAAAACTGCACAGACCCTTTTAATTCTGATATTACTTCCCTATAAAATACTAAACCTTAACTCTTAGAACATTGATGTACTCTGTTCCAGTTTAGCCGTGTTCATTTTGGGTCAAGGAGACAATCCTGTGAGCTTTGAGTTTTCTTTCTAGTCTCTCACTCCCCTGGTTAAAAAATAAACTGCAGTATAGTCTCAGAAATTAACATAATGCTTAAACTCTGAAATGCTGTGGTTTAATGATAAATATTTTGCAATATAATTACTACTCCTAAATACATTTGGAAGGAAGACAGAAGCAACTTTACGTAGGTGATAATGCACTGTGAGGCTAATTATAAGATGCAACATGCTTGTATTTATATATAAATTAATAGAATAGTGAAATAAGTTCTAACACTTTAAATATGTCTAGGAAATCTGTTTGGGACACAGAGGTAGTTGTTCAGAGAAGATGGTGTGATGTGCATCTTTTAAGTACACTGTCAGCACTGAGAGCTCATACCCTTCAGATTCCAAACCCAAACCAGCAAATTATTTTGCATTTTAATAGGTACCTATTATTTGGTTTATCATATTTTCTTTTTTATTCAACAGAATTTGACATGAAGTTTTTATGGATTTCTCCACTATACAAGTTATTACCATAAATTATGAGATGATAGTGAAGAGACATACAAAGAAATCCAGTTCTTTCTTTCTCCTGTAAGAACAGGCTTATAAAACCTAAGCTGTTTTATCTGGTATATGGTAGATTATCTTCAATAGCAAGATAAGCGGGAACAAGCTGACCATTCAGAAATTAGTGTTGTGGATCTATGAAACAGATGGAAAAAGATTTTTGTTAAGCTGATTGTGTAAAATGGAATGTAGCAAAGGAATTTGAGTATGAAAATAAACTTGCAGTTCCATGGTGACACAGAATCACATATTACAGCATATTGGCATGTGATTTGTGTATTTATAGAGAGGATTTGTGCTTTACAGAGATGGTTATTGGACACCACATGAACAAAAAACTAAAAGACAGTAGCTTTTATATTGATAGGTAAGTGATAGGTGCTGTAAATACTAATTTTCAAAGCATGAATCAACTCATCCAGGTATTTAACTTTAAAATCCTTACTTCCAATATAATCAATATTCAGTTTTAGTAGTGTGATCTCAGTGTAACATCATCTTGTCTTTCAGGCTGACATGGATTAGGAATCTTGTTTTGATAAACAGTCTACAGTCCTTCTGAGAAATCATAGGGCTTATGCATAAACTTCGAAATAAGGACATGTAAAAGTAAATGGATTTGACTCAGTTTTACTGTAAAATATAGAGCATTCCCTGTTAGCAGAGGGTATTGCAGATATGGGTACAATTGAGTGTAAAATCAAGATGCTCCTAGAAATGCATGGATTTATGACGGAGACAATGGGACAAGGCTAGCAGTACTTAGATGTTGCGTGAATAAAAAGGTGGGTTTTTTCACTAATGCAAACAAAACTTTAAAGACCACAATGTCAGCTTCAACCGGTTTGGGACTGTAAACCCAATACTTGATTCTTTTGCTGAAAATGTCAGCTTTCTGCACTCTTGAGTGATACCAATCAGTCCACAAAGTTAGTTTTTCTCTGTAGTGGAAGGAATTTGATTATAGTGGAAGTGGAATTACGGCTCTAATAGTTACTACTCATTTCTTAGAGCACAGCTAAGCAGCTGAACCCAACACAACCAGAGATGTGTAGGCATTACTGTTTTTCACACATACCGTGCACAGGTTTCCCTTTCAGATTTTTAGGTTCAATGTTAATTTCATTTTCTCTGATCCTTCTTTTTTTTGCCTTACCGTTTCTAAAAGCATATAGAAAACCTTGTTCCTCTGGGTTTGTGTACAGCTCTATTGACACTGTAAGGTTTAGGGTCTGCTATTGCTGTAATAGAGCAAAGATCCCTCTGGACAGTTTTGTTCTGTATTGGGAATCTAGAACAGGCGTTGACAGGAGTAAGTTCTTTCTAGTCATCAAACAGTTAATTTTGAAGTTGGGAGATATTAAAGAAACTCAATTCCCCGTTTTTCCCCCCCATACCCTATGGTTTGACATGTGTCTGTAAATAAAGCCTATGCCCAGTTCAAGCTGGCAGGTCAGCTTTAGTGAAAGGTTTCCTGTAAACCAAATACTGGAATAAGTTAAAACCAACCAGGGAATAAAATGTAGGCTAATGTGGAAGTCATGTTAAGTATTCTTGGCAAATGGCAATGTGTGCAGCAGCTATTGACTGTTACTCAGAGCTGCTAAGAGGGCCACTGAAACAAGTCTGCTGTACAGGTGCTAAATTTTGATATACTAAATAGTCTGTACAGAATCACACTATATAAAAAATTTAAAAAACACAATGAGAATATTTTTTTAAAATCTTTTTATATAGTAAAAATTTTAAAATTAGGTCCAAACCACCATTAAAAAAGGTATGAAATGTGCAATTTTGCAAGTGGAAGCAAGGGCACAAGAAGGGTTCCATAAGGGTTAATGAAGTTGCTTTGTAATTTCTTTGTTTCCAGTATCTTCACATACCCAGTAATCACACAGACCTCAGAGCAGTTCTCTTCAGGCAAGTAGGACATGAGCTAAAAGTATCATCACTGATTTCAGTAGGGAAGATTGGCTGCAACAAGGAGTAAAAGGCTATTTTAAGAGACAACTGTACAGTACAGTCTATTTATGTAAATACTTGGAAAACGCAGGCACGAAATTGTTTCCTAAGTACAGAGCTGTGAAATCAGGGTGCCATATGGAGATAGAATATATGACAGAATATTTTAGAATCCTAAGCCTTCTTGAAAGAAAACTGTTGTACGAGTCTGCATGTAGAATAACATGACTACTCACTTGTGTTTCAACGAAAAGCTGAAAAAGATTATATATTTCCAAATGTACTAAAATTAATGTAACTTAGTATTTTTAAATGACAGTAACCCTTTTCATTTACTTCTCACAAAGCACAGAGTGAGGAACTGATATTTAAAGGCAATATAAATGGTAGGCAAGTGAAACAGATGGCTGTAACATAATTCTTGAATCTTAACTGGCACTTAACACTAACTCTACTTTGAACCTGACAAATACAATAAGACACCTATGTTGACATACACGTGGTCACTTAACTACTTTTATTTATGCAAGTGAGGTATTAAAATTGTCTTGAAAAGCAGATGTCTAAAGAAGACAAAAATGGTATGAAGAGAATAGCCATTGTTTTAAGTGTTCAATGATTAGTAGTTGTAGGGTTTTTTCTTTCAATATCCTATCTTACAATTTCCATGCAAAGTCTCTATCTTGCTCCTCTACTAGATAGGTAGTTTGGGAAGATGGGAGGAAATTCACCATTTTTCACCGGGAATTAGTTATGAAGACCTTTTTTTTTAAATTAAGTATAATAAGCTAAAAGTGTGTGCATGTCACACGCTGCATATGGTACACTTTTAATATATACAGTCATTGTACACAAGCATCTTGTATATACACTGATACCACCTTCACCAGGAAGTTAAAAGTCAATAGATAGTGAACCTTGTGCCGTATCTTCCCTTCCTCTAACATAAATTTCACATGGAATCTCCTCCATCACCCTGTCTTCTATGACCTGCTCAGGGCAGTCGTGAGCTTGTTTGAAAGTGTAAGTACTTTTCTTGAATGTGCTATTAAATGTTTTCATTGGCTGGGGCTGTGCAAAGTCATTGCGAAAGGGGAGTTCCATGGAGCTGAGGTTTGTCCTGCTTTGTTTTAAGTTGGAGGCCTGGGAGCCACAGTGGTGGTCGTGAATGCACCTGGAAGCTGTCGAAGGGCGTCGCATTTTCTGATAGTTCTCAAGTTCTTCTGATAAATCTGCCAAATCTGCAGAAATTTCTTTGTCCCTCAGTGAAAAGAGTTCATAATGTGGAGGATCAAATACTTCCTGGAAACCAGTTTTATTGAAGGCAGTCTTGCAAGCCATAACCTTTTTGCGAGGTTGCTTTACTTGCACTAGAATTGAAATGATGAGAAGAACTAAAACTATCCCTGATGTGATGCCAATGATTGTCCCATGAGTCTTGGTGATTTGTTCAAACAATCCAGTTTTTTTCTTTTCTGTAAAGAAAAAATGAGGATTAATATAAGACTTTTACTATTTTCCACCCTTTCAATCATGTATTTAAACAGAGCAGACTGTGTTGTGATTGCCATGTAAATGCCATATTAATAAACTGCCTTAATGGCACCGGAGACCAGACCTGTATGCCATGGGATTTGTCTAATTCCCTGTCATTAGTGGCTACCATATGATAATTCAGGGATAGGTGGAACTGTGACCATGCTGACTCAGCTGGGGGATGATTTCCATCTTGAACCTTTACTGAACAATTCTTATTCTAAAATCCATGCATTAAATAGGCTTAAATTAACCTTAAATAGCTTAAATCCAGTTACAGATGATGCTTCTCTTACCATGGTTTGTTCCTGCTGCAACATTCCCATTGATGGCAGTAGAAGAAAACCTAGATTTAAAAGTAGCTAGTTCTTCTTTGAAAGGGAAATATTATCATCGTGGTATCAGATGTGAGAATGATTATACTGTTTGCTTTCACACCTCTTGGAAATGTAATGGCTATTGTGTAAGTCTGTCATACTTAATTCAACACAGGGGGCTTTAGCACAGAGATCATCCAGTTTAAAGAGTCTAGTCATCAAGTCAGTTGGGAAAAGAAAGAGGGAGTGAGACACTAACTGACCCAAATCATATGGCAAATTTGGCTAGTACTTCATATGAAAACACACAAGATGGCAGCATCAGAACAAGATGGTTTTCCACATTTCAAGTTCTTATTTGAAGATTTAAATTTTCCAGTTGGACTTCTGTAAATGTTCTTGTCCTAGGAGACTGAAAGATTTCTACACTGAGATTCTGCAACATCTGCTAGTGGGAGAGAAAAGCATTTAAGAATGTGTAGAAGAAAATGTAGTAGCCTAAATATTGTATAATATTTTCAGATATCTGGCTCCTGGCATCTGAGTATGTGTGTTATGCACCTAAGTACCATACACAGTGCATGGAGAGAGTTATACACCATCATATGTTATTTGAAACCATCCATGTACTGAACAGATTCCCAAGGAATTGGTTAATAAGAAGTTATGTTTCTGCTTCAGAACTTGGACTGTTTTCTCTGAGCTACGTTTGCCCCTTTAATGTGAAGGAGGATACCTCCCCTTTTTCTGCCCAGCCTGGATCCTAGTGCTGCCATACACTGTGAGAGGTATGGATTTCAGTGCTGTGGCAGTTCTCTCATCTGCATCTAAGTTTCTTAATTCTTGGAAGATATTTTAATCAAAAAGCTGTTATACAAAAGGTGATGTCTTCTTCAGTCTCTTAAAATAAATTGCACACAACTGACTTTTCTAACAATTTTTGTGTTACAGGGCTTAGGCATAAGTAGGTCACAATATGCTCAGATTTATGTAGCTATTGATATGGACTAAATGAGAACTCTGGGTGCCTGCAGGAACTGAGCACAATCGTGAGAAGCTCTCTTTTTAAGGCTAAGCATTGCTGATTTGGTTGCATCAGTCTCCCTTAGTAGCAATATGGATGTAGTCTTCAGCTGTCTCTAACTGTTCTGCTGTGCAGTATTGCAGCAGAATTTAGATTGCATTCAACAGAAAACATGATAGGTTGTTCAGCACCAGACACAGCAACTTACAAATATTGGGAAAGACAATTTCTTCACATTACAATATGGTTTGCACGGAATTAATTTTTTAAATACTGCTATACGTGAGTGAAGTGTGGATTCTAGGTGAGAAGGTGCTTGGTAAAGGTGGGAAAGATATCTAGAAATTGCACTTTAAGAGGGAATGTTGAGTATTATCAAAGCTAAGCATTGTTTAGAGGAAACTTGCTTTTACATTGAAAACTTGGGAGTTATGGATCAATTTTATTAACTGGAAAGCTTCAATAATATACCCTTCATTAGAGAATTTATTAGTGGTGTGTTTTTTTACCCAAAAGGCAATTAAAAAGTAGGGGTTTTCAATATTTATTAACTAAAAAAATCAGATTTGTGTACTAAAAAGACATTTTTAGGTTTTCTGTAGGGATGGTTTTGACCCTTCCTGCAGTGACTTTCTCTTTGAAATGGAATATATATTTAAATCTTCCTGGAGCAGTCTTTGAGTCTTGATATTGAAGGCATTCTATTTATCAAGAAAAAAACCAAATTGAAGTGTTTTTTAATGTTTTCTTTAGCAAGTAAAGCTGTTGACCTCAGACTGGTTTTGTTCTGACAATTCAGATATTGTTGAAGCACAGGTGAATGTTTGCCCTTTAACAGAATAACAATTTCTTCAAGTCATGAGAATTCTCCCTATAAAACCTGATACTGAAACAAGTCTTTACTGTAGTTGGTCTAAATAATACTCCCCATCCCATGTTCTAGAGGCAGTGATTTATGTCTGTTTTCCATAAGTGATTATTTAATGGTTCCTAACAATTCCTCCTTCCTCCCATCCTTTTTCATATCACATGCAGCAACTGAATTTACTCTGAAATAGCCTGTGATTTACAACTAAAAATAAATGTTTTAAAATTATATTTGTCTTTGAAGATTGTTGCTTCTATTTCAGCCCTGAGAAAGGCTTTTTGTGCTTGAAAGCTTCTCTGTGTTTTTCCAGCTCTTTATTTTTTCCTCTAAAACATATTACCTGTCCCTACTATCCTTGCTTCAGTTAAACTTTAGAAATGGATAGGATGCAGCCTGGAAAATACTATATTTTTTTTTTATCAAGCTGACATGCTTTTAAAATAGAGAGTATATGCTGAAGAGGAAGAAATTTGGTTATAAAGCAGTAAAATCAATATTCAAGATGCTTACATGTCTCCTGAGTTTAAATAAAAAGTTTAAACACCTTCCTGAGATTAGTAGAACAGCTGTCTTCAGCATATTTCCAGGAAAAGACAAATTTCATGACTTTCTTGAAAGGCAAACTGACCAGCCTAGCTCATAAAAGTTCTACTTTGCACTATACTCACCTCTGCAGTGATTCTCATCCCAAGGGTATGCACAGTTCTGAATGCCATTGCAGACTAAAGAATTATTGATGCACATGTTGCTATGGCAGAAGTAAGTGTTGCCTGAGCAGGGAGCTGCAGGAGAGAAAGAGAACATTCAGAATTTTCAGTAATTGATGCATGGCAATAAAACTAGTAAGTTCAGATCTGTTTTTTTTAACATGCAAACACATTCTTTACCTCTGATACAAACAATCACTTTTCTTGCACATGACTAATTGTTGGATGATTTTCTCTCTCTCCACGTGGCTGCTTTCAGGTGTGTTATCAATGCTACAAAAACAATTCTTGTTCCAAATGGCTAGGTACCAGATACAGTCAGTCAATACACAGATAATGGAAGAAGGCTTTAATTCATGTCTTTAGGAACTTAATACTTAAAAATCTCATGCTCATCATCAATTATATATTTATTCTGCTGTGCATCTGCTGTCTAGATGTTGTGAAGCAGTTCCTGAACATCTGCATTTTAGGGTCCATTAATATCTTAAGGCAAATCAGATTTCAGCTTGTGGAGGACTGTTTCAGTAATTGCAAGAGATTTCAATAACTGGAGGCATCTAAGTAATTTCTGCTCGTGAATCAAAAGCTCTTGGATCCTCCTATTAGAGCTAATGCAGGGATTGAGAGAGTACAGTTTAGCCTTTTATCTATCTGTCTATATATAGTTAGAAATTTGAAGAAGTAACATCTTCTGGGCAACTTTCTAGTTAATTTCTGTTTTTGTGAATATTTCCTCCTTGACTTTGGGAAAAAAGATATTAAAAAGTAGTAATAATTCTTTTCAAGGTGTTTTGTAATATACATAGGGAATTATTTATGAATTCAGGGCACTGGACAAGAAATTGGTTTTCCCTTTCTCCGTTTCAGTAATGTGGTATTTTCATGATGGAAATGTTTATTATTAGTGGATTCAGTTATGTATTAAACAGCAAAGATGTGTGATGGACATTCTGCTATTTGGTTTCACAGAAAGAATTCCTTCTTCAGCAGTCTGGATTTTCTGAAACATAATGGAAAATCCATACAGTAGAACAGAGCAGGCTACTCCTGAATACTGTGTTTCTCACTTATTCCTTCTGTTGACTTCAGGGTCTCAATGACAAAAAGAGGGGTTATGCCTAAGAAAAAATTCAAACCTTTAATTCTGAATTTGCGTGCCCTAAATTTAATATGCATTGTCTTCCCATTTCTTACTCCTCTAATCTTGGTAACCTACACTCATTGGTTTTAAGTTTTTGTATTAGTTTTCTGCTACTGCTCAACCCTGGCAAAGTGGCAACAAGTTCCATATTGGAAGTTCGTGCTTTAATTGTAGTGCAAGTGTAGAAGAGGATATGTTGAGTGTATTTTGGGAGAACTTAGCTATGTGATTTTGGAGTTTAAAAATGTCATGGTAGCTAGCACATATATCATCTTCACTGAAGTGTGTTGAGAATTTAAATGCAGGGAAAGTAGATTTAGCCTGAAGACCACTTCTTTCTCTTCATAAAGTTCAACAAAAGGAAACACAAAATCCTGCAGTTGTGAAGGAGTGACTCCACATATATGTGCAGGCTGAGGGTCAGGCAGCTGCAAAGCAGGTCTATAGACAAACACTTGCAGTCCTAGTGGAGAAAAAGTGGAACATGAGGCAGTAATTCACCCTTCTAGCAAAAAAACCAACCAATGACATCCTGAGCTGCATTAGGGACAGCACTGCCTTCAGGGCCAGAGAGGTGATTCTTCCTCTCTGCTCAGATCTGGGGGATCAAGGCAAATATCATGAAGAAAAGGACTTGGAACATTTGACATGACTCCTATGGATTGCCCTGAGTGGATGTGGAGTCTCCAGCCTTGGAGATGTTCAGCAACTGACTTCATGTGGTTTTGGGAAAGCTGCTCTCCCTGATCCTCTCTAACCAGAGCGATTTCCAGGTTAGGCTTCTAAATCAACAGCCTTTTTCAATAATGGCTTAATATTTTTTTTTATATATTTTTTTTTTCTAAGGGCCAAACCATTTGTTAGTGGGACTTCTCTTTTCCTCCCCAAGTTCAATGCAATTATCTGATAAATGGAAGAATAAAATAAAACATTTTCCTACATTTAGGCTTAACTATGACTTCAACTGTTTATCAACTGCTACTCTTTAGGAAAGAAAACATAAAGGAGGATGGTGCTTGTGTTGTTGATGTGCCAAACAATCACCTGTAATGCAGGTAACTGCTAAGGCAAGGCACATCATTAATGGCTCAAGGCCTAATATAAGCATCATATGCAATCAGGATACATCGTGATGTCAGCATTGTCTGAAATTATACTGCAATTATATTCCAAAGGGAGTCACATCTCCTCCCTGAAGGACTAAATGATGACAGAATAGCAATCTAAAAACAGACAACCTACAGCAATTCATGGAAACAGGAAGTTGCAGTCAACATTTCTAACCATTATACTGATATAATGAGAGAGCCATGCAATTAAAATGGAAACGTTCATAGTGCAGACCACAAAGTAAAAGGCTCTTGGCCTTATTACCACATGTAGGAAGAAAAGACTTGGGTGTTTTTTCCTTCTGATTTTGGAAAGAAAGATTGTACAAGTTTTCCTTTATAAAGGATAAACAGGATCACCATTTAAACAGAAAAGCTTAAAATGGTGATGTATGAAATAGGCTACAGTATCTACTAAAATATTTCTGACTGTGAAATAAAGCAGTATCTATGAAATTCATGTCCAAAGTGGTTGTTGTAGATTTGCTGATGTTTCAATATAGATCTGTATGGAGCTGTAGTCCTTTTGGAGGCACAGAGGAGTAATTATGATGTAAGACACATTCCCTTTATTATTTCCCTGAACAGGTGGTTCTGTATTTTTGGTTGAGCCTTTCTGCTGCTGCTTCTCCATCTGCTGGCACAGTCTCTATTTTACATTTTTTGCAGTCTCTTTTAACTTTTTTTGGAGATGGCTTTTGGTCACAGTTCATAAAGATGGGGCAAATGGACATATTTTCCCTTTTGTTCATTATTTGTGGAGTATGAAGTCTAAAAGTCATGATGATTGTTTGGTTCCAGTCCAGGACTTCAAGGACATAGTTGGACTCTTCCCACACCAGCTGCCTAAGACTGGTGCAATGTTCACAGTGTTCTTTGTATCCAGCATTATTCATGTATTGAATCAAGCCAGAAATCAAACACATTGATTTTTAACATTGCTCTTAGCTGAATTACTTAGCCCTATCTACAAGCAGCACTAGGTGTGTGCTAGGTGACTGCCATGCACAATTAGTTCATTTACGGAAATCTTTTCAGAAATATTGATCATTTCCATGGCTGGCTTCATATAATTACATATCATTAGCAAGGCAGTAGATAGCTTAACAATCTGAAAATAAGATAAGCACAGATTCACTTTTTTCAGTTGGAAAAATTTCTAATTATTAATTATTTAAAAATACATGATACATTTTTCAGCCACATACTTTTCAATTACCCTACCACGAAGGGCAGTATCCAAGTAAATAAGACCACATACCTTTGCAGATTTTCTCCTGCCAAAGCCCTTTGAGTTGCTTTAAAATCCTGAGTTTGGAAAGTTATCTAGCTTTAGGAGTACTTACCGTTTCAACCTCTTGCTTTCAAAAAAACCTCACAAAAAAACTCCCAAACTCAACAACAACGAAAAAATCACTCTAATATTTATAATATAAATAGATAATTTCTTTGTCAGAGTTCATAGCATTTTCTAGATTGAAAGCTGGAATAACTTGTAGTATTAATTATTGTACTGAAGTAAAAGCCACCGGAAAATCGTGTGTGGGGTCACTGAAGCTGAGGATAAGGGAGCAGCTCAGGCAGAGTGGGTGTAGTTCCAGATCTCAAACTAAAGGTAGAGCTGTGGATAGGAAGAAGATTGCGATTTTACAGGACCAGGCATGTTTTCTAGGCTTCTGAACATCCAGCTGGGTCTTGAGAAGAGCCTGGTGTGGTGTCTGGCAGGGAACTGGAAGGTGGGGACTAATGGGAGAGAGCTCCCTTCAGTCCCACTGTTGTTTTGAAGAGAGTGGGCTCTCATTTGTTAGGACTCTTTGTTGATGGTTTTCCTAAAATACTTGAAGTACCCTGATACGAGGACAACAGTCACTTCAAAGTCTACTTACGATCCACAAAGGAAGTGAACAGCATCCTGAACCTGCTCAGCCTGCTGCCTTCGTCTGCCCACATCCGCACCACTCCCGTCCCCGTCTGCAGCGTGACGTCGTTGGCCACCGTGCTGCAGAACTTGGCCTTCAGGTTTTCAATAGAGCTGCTTCCATCATACACAGCCACAAAGTTTCTTTTGCATTCGTTTGAATGCTCCATTTGATAGTCGAGAAATCGCATGTAGATCTGTTAGAAAAGACAAATTAACGTCTCCAGGAAAAGCCATCCACAGAAGAGCTTTCTGTCTTAGCAAATGTTAATAAGATGTTTTGCTTCCTTACAAATATGGCTAACTCCCAATTCACAACACTCTTAAACTTACATTTTCTCATTAATATCCATGTAGAGTATCACCTGAAATTTGTCTTGGGTTTCACTTCTTCCCACTCCCCAAAACAATCTTTATTTAACAACTTACTTTGATATATTTCTGCTCCCTTTGATACTTTGTACATTTTTTTTCAAACTTGCTGAAGGAACCCCCAAGCAGCTCTCCCAAATGTGAAGTCTGTTACTCCAGAAGAGATACAAGCAATGCATAAATGTGCTAAAATAATTCTAATGGTATTTTGACTGTTCTTTTTTCTTTCTAATTCATAAAAATAATGTTAAAATATAAGGGAAGGAGTCTTTTCAGAGAAGCTCAGAAGTAAAATAAGGAAATTAAAATTCATTGCTTCAGAATGAAAGCTAATTACTGAACCATAGCAGTGTTATGGAAGACACAACCATGAAGTCAGGAGTAATTTGAATAAAAATGGAGCTGAGAGAGAAAAGTTAGCTGGCTGTATAGGAAGAGTTAATAAATTAAAGCTATTCTTAATTCTTCTTAAAGCAGAAATCTAACCTAAGAAAAGGCAGCATATGTGTTAGAACACATGCAGCAAGGAAATTAGAAGATTGAAATAGTACTTAAAGAGTAAGGAAATTATTTTGCTGGAGTAGGAAACTCGTACCCTCAGTACACCTACCAGGCTTTATTGAAAACATGGTAAAAAGGACAGGGAAAGACAGGTGACGCTTGTACCCCCTGGCTTTTCCTTCTCAGTGGTTCACAAGGCAGGTTGCCAGCACTGCCTCCCCCAGCACATTCTGTCCTGTGCCACATTATCTTATGCTTCACCTCACTGTTATGTGATTTTCAGGATATACATTTTTTCTTTTTTTTTTTCCCCCTTCTGTTTTTGTTACATTTACTGTTAGAAATT
Organism: Serilophus lunatus; assembly: GCA_013399895.1. NCBI lineage: Eukaryota > Metazoa > Chordata > Aves > Passeriformes > Eurylaimidae > Serilophus > Serilophus lunatus. The sequence continues at coordinate 351,554 of VXBA01002086.1, forward strand.
CTCAGCTACACTGAGAACCTGTCTTCCATTGATATCTTATCTCACAAATGTGTGTGAGCTGCAAGTGCTATTTGGGGCGAGGGACTGTATTTTCTTTTAATGATTGACTTTATACATATGCTAAAAAATTACAATGGAAACCAAAAATAGGTTAGCACATTTCTAGTAGAGCTATTATTTGCATGAAAACAAAAGAATGGTTCCATTAAAAGAACCTCTTCACAAAGCTCCTCTGGGTTAGTGTATTAGGCAAGTATAAAAGATCCGTACTCTTACATAATATTGATATCTTGTGGGTTTTTTTTTTCATCTGGAGGCAATTTATTATATGGATAACTTATAACAGATACTCATGTATTATGCAGATTTTAAAGATACTTCCATTGCTGCAGTCGTGTCAATTTTAGAAGTTTATTTGTCTTAAAAAATCAAATTGAGAAAATTAAAAATGTCTACATTTATTGTTCTCAAGAGACTGCACCATGTCAGATCTAATGGATTTTATCATCAGAATTCTGCCAGAATTGAAGTTTGAGAAACCACTGTCAGAATACGAAGAATTATTTTTCTGTAATGTTTTAAATCAATAATTTAGGATGATGATCTAATCTCAGAACTCACCCAACTATAACTCTGCCTTCTGGCAACATTCAATAATTTATTAAAATACTAAAGCATAAGACCTGGTGCACTCAAGTGACAAAGTAGAGAGAAAATGGTTTTATTATTGTTTCTGGAAGAACTATTACTTAGACTAGGATAGGGCTCTTGGGAGTTGAGTCTCTTCCTCAAAGGCTCAAACACATTACTGGACTTTTAGTTTTTCTTGTCTCATCCTCTTACCACAGTCTTTTATGTTGCTGTTTTAGAATGCACTTGGAAGTTGGTTAATAGGGCTGGTTAGTTAACGATTAGGAGTGTGTAAGAAGGCAGAGAGAAGGTTTGTCATCTTGGCAGCAACTGCTTAAAAATATTTTTTTAATTTTTATGTACATGCAAGCAGAAGCAAAATTCAAGACAGGTATGCTATAAAAGTAAAAATATGTACCCTTCTGTGCAACTCATAACTAACAAATATATGGTTTTGAAACGTATAGCTGTTGGGGTTTTTTAAACAGGCTGTAGCTCTTGTATTTTGGAATTGTGTATAGGATTTTATCCTTCTCTCTGCCTAACAACAAATCTCTAGTTCCAATGAGCATAAGACAGTGATGTTTTCGTAAGCAGGCTCTAGTTCTGCAGAAGCAATCATAAATAACAGGTACCTAAGTAACTAATGCTGATTTCTGGCTCCAGCAATTACTATGTCCCTTTAGGGCTTGGGCAGAAAAGGTCTAGCAAATTTTATTGAGGCACTTTAAAGGATTGTGATCCTATAGCTAAGTCAAAAGAGATAATTTCTCAGCTGCTTCCGGGTGAAAGCTGAGCCTTTCCTTTTAGCTCAGACTACTGACCAAAGGGGGTTTTAAGGTGCTGGATTGTGAATTAGATGGGAGAAACAGGTACTTGTCATGTTGACTGAACAGAACCCACATTCTCCAATAGAAACACTGGAGGCAAAATGTTAAAGCATGGCAGTGAGATTTAGTGGAAATGATGGAAGGTGTTAGCCAGCATTTTTGGCTGCAGTCTTCCAATAGCAGCAGAGTCCAAGTCAAATACCCTTGAAAATTGTTGCTTAAACAGTTTTACAGTTATTTGGTATTTGAAGTTTCAAATAATAGGAAAACCGGACTGTGGAATTGTGTAGATTTATTATTATCTATCTGGCTTTCCTAAACCACAGATACATAACTCAGCTGAGTGAAAGTAAGACATGCAAGTCACAGCTAGTGACTATTACCTGTTACTAATGTCATTGAGAACAAATATATATTGAATTATATGAACAAAACCCACCTTAGCATTTGGAGTAGCTTTAATTGTCCATATACAGTCAACTGCTTGTCCTGGTTTTGTTTTTCCTTCTTGTTCTACTTGACTGGAGCGTACTATTCCATCAGCTCCTGAGAGCTCAAACTGGCAGTCTAGGGAGAAAATATGCCTTGCTGTCAAATGCAGTATGATATTAATATAACATTTCATGTATAAAGAAATTGTTACTGTAATACTAGACCTGGGATGGGATTTAAAATACCTCCTAGGTAAGTGAAGTCAGGATCTGCAATAGAAAGAAGTCATGAATCACAAGGGCTATCAGTGCTTGAGAATCACTTCAAGGTTTAGTATTATCTGCAGATTATGTCAGTTTTTTATTGTATCACAATAAAAATTGCCAGAAAGTTTACTGAATCAATTGAAGGGTAAAGAGGCAAAGTTTTTTTAGATGAGAACGTTATTCCACAAAGATTGACCTTATCAGAATAAGGTAATTCTATCCTGGCAGCTCAGATTTTTAGTATAATACCAAAAATTATGGTTCACTATTTTGTTCCTACATTATGTTCTGAATTTAACTATTCTAGTTTTCACTGAAATTGCTGGAGCTCCACAAGAGTACAGGGGATCTTTCTGTGTGCAGAAAGACTATTTAGATTTATTTTATCAGACTGCTGTCTGTCTAGTTCTGAACAATTTGAAATGAGTTTAGCAGAACATATCAACTCTTTGAAAATTGCTAACTGCTCTTAAGAAATTATGTGAAGGGTACTTCAATCCTGAAGATACTTTTTCCTTAGGTGCCCATGTTTCTATTTCTATTTCCTATTAGGGCAGGTGGTGCAGTTCTAGACCTTGTTCTTGAAGGCAGCATTTCATCTTGATTGTTCCTCCATCTCCTCTCTTCCAAATGTGATGTGTAAGTAGAGTATCCACCTGTAGTATAACCTGTAGTAGTGCACTGTGTGCAAAATACTAGTGAAATAAGAAGATACTTTTTCGTAATGGTTAACTGATGGTACTTGATCTGCTGAGACCAGAAGTTGGCTAAAAGTGGGTCTGTCATGAGCTAGGCTGTCCAAGGCCTGCATTTCAGTGATGAAGTTAGTGTTTCCTCACAAATCAGCACAGCAACTCACAAGAGACACCTATTCACATCTGTGGCACAGAAAAGCACCACACAAAACACAAATTCATGGTGTGTCTATGCAAAGAAAGCACTAGCTCATGCAAGAGTGCATGGCTGTTTGCTACAAAATTCTTTTTCAAATTAAGATCCAGTATTTGGCTCATTCTGTGATCCTCTAAATGTTTTTCTTTGCGTATAGGGAGTTTAGCACGCCCCTTAAAATGCCACAGTCCTGAGCTTAAGACTTAGTATAGCTCAGAAAATGCCACCTTTGCCCGCCTCTGTTTTAGTCACTTATAGTGAAATCTATAATCACTATATGCAAAATTCTGAAAGATTTTCAACTTTCCTTATAAAATGATTTTTTTAATGCAGTGGGGTGTACATGCATGTTCCCTTTCATTTTCCCAATCCTAAAATACTTTATCATGCTTCATATAAATGTAGAGGAAAGAAAAATATCAGTCTTTCAGTTGCTGCAATTTATTGTGAAAATAATACAAAGTTTAAATGTATATTTAAAGTTCTAGTCCAGAACTATGCTAATTTAGTTTTGAAAGTGATGTCAATAAAATGGCCTTGGAAATGGACTTAGCAAAATGCATAAGCACTGTCTTAATGAAAACATTTTAGCAGGTTATTCCCAGTGGACTGGTAACCATATTTATCTGAAGTTTCCAAGTCTAAATCCCTAAGCAGTAATATATAATCATGTATAATGTTTTCATCTGCTGTAGGGGTAAAGACCAGTTGGATAAAGGTGACAACTAACTTATGTGTGTATACATTTATAAAAGTAGCAGAGCTGTATATTGTCTTTAGTCCCAGAGGACAATAAAATGCTGATAACTACACATATACTATCTATGAAGTACAGTAGTCAAACATTGCACAAGGACATCAGGTCAAATTTTCATGTAAGAATAATGCCCTGCCAGTTTTAAGTGGCCCCACAGAGCAGATGTACTTTTCGTTTGTCTAAAGGCACTGTCAGCACATTAGTCTCTCCTCATACCTGTACACATACTCATACACAGTACTTAGAGCAAAGAGCAGCTCTGTGCTCTGAACCTCTGGTTTGAAGGAATATACTGAGAGCTCATGCTTGGACTGTACAGAAGATTCCTCTGGCTTTTCAGAGTAGAGATTTAAAATGTTTTGCATCTGGCTGGAGTGCTATTGTAGATTTACATTGGGTGTTTTTGTCAGTGTCTATTGCTGGAGGACAGGCTGTCGAAAATACAGCTGTTTATGAGCATAAATGCTCTTTCCATTACTAATGGTGAAACTGGTACAAGTTAGAGGAACAAGGAGAGGTGCTGCTGAAAACTTCATCATGAACAAGATCAACTGTCCTCTTCACTAGCAAACCACACAACTGAAATTTCCTTCAGTCAATTTTCCAAAGTAGTTTCAGGCAAGTACCCTGTAGGATAAGCAGGACTGAGAGTGTGACTATCACATTGTCACTGTGCTTTCATATGCTCTAATGAGGACATGCAGCTCCAGACTGACAGCACAAACACCTACAGAGTTCAATGGGAGCAGACATTCATTAACTCAGAATTTTAGACATCTTTACCTGGTATAAATGAGTACTTTGCTTGAAATCCCTTTCCTTCCAGCTCCTCATCAGAAATAAACTTGATCCACATAAATCTCCCCGTTGATCTAATTAGTGCAGGACTTTTCAGCCCACAGTAACGATTAATGAGAGGGGAGAACCCAAAAGGTCCATCTCGAACCTCCAGATGATCAAACCGACATTCAAATGAGGGTTCTATGTAATAAGGTTCATCAAAGGTCAGCTCAATTCTTTGTCGTGGAGCAGCTAAACATAGAAAAATAGAGCAAAAGATTGAATGAAGCTTAATACAAAAAACCCGAAGACATGATATAATGAAGAGACAGGCCTCAAGAACAGCAAGATAAAAAAGAGAGTAGAAATGTCTCAAAATGTATCTGGCAGTCTGCTACAAAAACTCAGAGACACCATAAAAAAATTTTAAGTAGTATTTTGAAAAGGATACTTTTGCATCGAATTTTACAGAACGCTTGCTGATCTTTATTATTGAAAATTCAGAACCCTCATAAACTTAAAGCAGAACATGCAACATATTAACATATATGCAAAAGTATTCAAACAAGGTTTAATAAAGATATAAATTAAAACCAGTGTTCTGTGAAAGCAAAATTCTTAAAAAAAAGGCAAGACACTGAGGTATACAGAAAAGACTGGAAAAGAGAAAGATATGAAGAACTGCTCACTGATACGTTTCTTAAACATGAAGTCCAAATTTGCAGATCCTTTAGCAGAAGACATTTTTAATTAGACTATTCAGAGAAGCGCAAATGTTTCATATATATCAATAATATGGAGATGGCTAAAGATGTTGGTGAGTCTGAACCAGAGGCAGCCTAACATCAGGATTTGGATCAGATCCCTAAATCCTGATGAGATGCTACTATGACTTTGTGACCAGACTTTCACATCCACGGCTTTATATTGTATGAATAACTTTAGTGTTCCTTGTTCTTGGCAACTGTTCAGCTACGTGAACTTTCAGCTACTCACTGGGTATCTGGAGTGACAGCATTGAAGAATCACATGCTGGCTGCTTTCTCTGAATGCAAACAGGATTTACTCACAAGTCTCTAACGCTCCGTTCAGACCTTACGCCTTCCTCATACAGAGTTAAACACATTTGCAGCTGCTTGTGCACATTGGCAGTGGCCTGCAGGAAGGACCAGATCTTGGCTAGAAATCCTGGAGGGCCTTGATGTCACTCAGGTACCACCAATTTTCTGTGTAAGGACTGTGAGCAGAGGTGTGGGAGCTGATTGTGTGCCCATGTCAAGTGCCTTGTCTGAGCCCTGGAGCTGGACAGGCTGTGTCTGCTCCCCAGTGCCCTCAGGGTCAGGCAAGAGGCAAAACTCAGAATGTGCATGTGTCCAAGGAAAAAGGAGAGTATCTGTGAACCACTACTATACTGTACAAATAAAAACTCACTGAAATGTGTTACTTGAAATATTTCAATTAATTGATATGAATCTGATTATTAAGCTGACTAATATTTTTAGCTGACTTCAGTGGGTTTTGGGTGCATTCTAATAAGAGGAAAAATAATTAGAGTGTCTCAAGTCTTACAGCCTTTATCCAATATATTCTCATTGGAGTATGGCTTTATTCAAGTTAATGACATTTTTTTGTCCTCATCACATTATTTTAATGGTGACCTCAGCAGTGCTAACAAATTTCTGTATTTTTAGAACAGTGGTATGGCAGTCAGATTTATCTTTTTTATTAATGAAGGACTGCATAAAGATTTTCTGCTGGTGAGACAGGCTTAGAATAACAGTAGGGCCTGAAAATAATCTTCATCTTTTGCAGTTTATTATCAGTGATATTAAGATAACAAGTTACAATTTTTATCTTAATAGGTCTGTCTATTCATAGATTACAGTAAATCTGATGCTGCTTTTTGTGGCTATGAGGGTATGTCTTCTTCTTTATTGCAATTTTTTTTAAGTTCGCATTTCTTATTAATTTGTTATTATTACTTTAGGCAGCAAATTTAGCTTTTTGTTCAAATAAATTTATGCAAAATTTATTATATTACCAGTATGGCTCTGCAATACTTCACAGTATTTTAAGAGCGACACAGCTGTAGCAGTTCAAGATTATCCATTTAGCTGTAAGACTACAGCACAACAAAACAGAAACAGAGCCTGTACCTTCTAAGATATAGATGCACTCCTGGTTTGGGGGGTACACGTTTGGGTAGTTGGGTGAAGCAAAGTGTCCTCCATTGCTCGTCCGTACCCAGTTGTTGCACTGGGTGGGGGGGATGCGATTCACTCCAAGGCTCTGCCCACCTTAAGCAAAAAAAAAAAGTGATAAACTTCTTCTGCAACCATGCAGGTTTGATACTGCAAAAATAAAACACTGGCCTGACACATAGCCTATAAAACAAAAACGTAATTTATTTTGGTTGAAAACTCTCTTCTGAGGTGCTTGTTAATATCTAATTGTATCTATGCAGTTTTAATTTGAAGGCCTTTGAAAGGACATCCAATGCTGATACAGGTCTTAGCTGCCTCCAGTAAATTACATCACCTTCCACGGGTATCTTGGCAGCTTCTTGATTTATGGGGGTGAAAACTCTTTCTGCTGCAAAAAATTTTCAAGGAAATTCTGTAGGTGTCAGTTCAAGGAATTCTTCAGTTTTTAGTGTGGGTTAATCCCACATACAAGAAAATAAGGTTTGTGAAATTGATGCCTTCCCCACTCAGCAATCTTCAAAAATGTTTGTGGGTGGACTATTTGAAAAGCTTGTTGTCAGATACAGAAAACATGAATCTCCATGGTGGTTTCTTTCTCACCTCTAACATCTACAACCACAGAACTCTGACTGGGTGCTTGCATGTTCTTTGTAGCTGGATGGCTTTGTTCATTTGGAACAAAATGCAGCAAACAGGGAAAAACTGAAAATACTAGATTCATATTGGTAATTCAAGAGCTGTACACAAATACTTTATTTCACTTATATTACGCAATTAAAAATTGCAAAACTGTCACATTTTTTGAGAGAGAATCATCAAACTAAAATTGTACCTTGTGTCTTCTGTGCAACAGCAATCCCTTCCACTACAAGGATTGTCACTAGCAACACTGATGAGAGAAATTGGACAGGAAAAACATCAGTAACTCATCAAAATTACAGACCATTTTCTGCAACCCTGATTCATGCAAATCCCAGCATTAGTAACCAAAACAACTGAGAACAGACAAAAGTATGTAATCCATTGATGCATTTTAAAGTTTCAACTGTAGAAACCAACGCAGTCTATGTTCACTGTTGTTTTTCCTTCCGGGTTCCTTATGGAAGTGTATATGAGACTAGCAATTGTTTGAGGGGGTTTTAAGAGTATCTTCTACAGTATCTACTATTTTGCAAGCATTTTATAAAATCACATGGTATCTATTTTCTATTAAACTTTTATGTCCTGAAACAAGATGTTTCACTGCTATAATGAACCATATTTATCCTAAAAATCTATTTGCATAATGTGTGCAAAAAAGCCTTCTCCAGCTTCCAAGAAATTAATCTGGACCACAGGAGACACTGCATGGTCTCATCCCTATGTTGACTCCAGGAGCACTGCCGCGTTGTGCTTTCAAGGCTGATTGTTGTGATGCTGCCACAATACCAGTGATTTCTGCAAATGAAATGGCAGTAGAAAATAGGCATTAGAAAAATCCCTCTTTCCCTTTCTTCCTCCCTCTCCTTCTCCTTCCCTTTCTTCCTCTTGGCTTTTCCTTTAAATTTACACTTTCCCTGTACTCAAGAAGCATCACTATGAACAGCAAACATTAAAGATCCCATATTCCACTATCCCTCAGCAATTTTAAAACAGGATTAATGTCCAGATTTTCCTAAAATGCTTTGCCATCTCAAATTGTTAGGGATTACCAGGAGGGGAAAAGAGAATGAAATAGAGTATATTAGTATGCCACTCTTCACATCTTTCATTTGCTTCCAGCTTGAGTATCTCTACAATTCTGGGCACATCTCTTACAGAACTAGCTGAGTAGGTCTGGACTCTGCCCTGGACAGAAGCTGCTGAAGGGAGATAGGAGCCAAGTTACAAAATCACAAGTATCACTGAGATTGTAATAGAGAGCAACTCTTACTTCTTCTCCAGTACAGGAATCAGGGGGTTTCAGAGAAAGCTAGCAGGTGGAATGGAAAGATTTCTTTTCTTTTTTTCCTCCTTTTTTAATGCATAAACTTCATTACTCATCCTTGAGTTAGAAAATTTTATTTCAGGAAGCCCCCAAGCCAAAAGTTGTTGGAAGTCAGAGATAGTATTTGGGGCAAATATAATTTGCTCTACTTTTATACTCTTTCTGCTTTTCTATCTCTGTAAAAGATACCAGGCTAGATGGCCCTCTGATTTGACCTGGTATGGCCTTGTGCGTATTCTTAATTTAGTTGCCAGACAGGCCTGGCTTAACACTGCAGGGAAAAAAAAAAGATATTTCAGCAGGACCTTTATTGCCACATTCAAGAAGTTCATTTATTTTTGTGCTTCTCCTGTCCTGTTGCTCAGGCATTTTAGTGGCTCATGTAGAAATGGCATTTTCCCCATCTGTGATTTTCCCTGCACTGCTGTTAGACTTTGAGCCCTTCACAGACTTCCCAAGTGAACATGTACTGACTGTGAACTACGGTGATCTTGACCCAACTCATCCAGAGGCTCCTGCAATGTTGGCATGGATATATTATCTTGGGAAAAGATAAAAGGAATTGAAGTCTGCTCCTGAAAGTGTCCATCCAACATTTGTCGTTTATTATGTATGTCTCAGCTGCCCTTTCCTCTCTCTACCCATATTGAAACAGGCTGTATTTCATTCTGAGACTTTCCTCATCAACAACTGCTTTTTCCCATTAAGTCAAGTTTATCACTGTGGGTGTTTTCTAAAATCCCATATGGATCTTACAAACAAGTGTTATGTTCCTAGAAGCTTATTTGATTTTTAGGGATAGATTATGAGATAGTAGGTAAAGACTTAAGTTCAATTTCAATAATTTTGCATTTTCATGAATATTAATAAACTGAAAAATAGGCTTCCTGTCATTATCCCAATACAAATTATCTGTTGCTAATCATTTCTGACTCACTCTACACTGAAAATTCTTCCTTCAGAAAAAAGAATCTTGAACTCCATTACTGGCCTTCAGGTTATGAGTGTTCACCAGTCTTTAAAACAAATGAACAAATACCTCATCTTTATTAACATGTTTGACATCAGTTTTCATCTTTTTTTAGTTTTTAGTATTTCTTATATAGATGATATTTCAAAATTATTTGCAACTAGTTTATTTTTGCAACTTCTCCATTTAAACTGTGCACTCAGAGATCTGAATTTAAATGCATGTACTTACAGTGCATTTACTCTCGTAAAAGAGAATCTTGGTAGTTTTTATAAAGTTGTCAGTCTATTTTATCTGGGTTTTTCTGTACTGGTTGTGGAGCAAAACTTCGAAGATGGCTTTTAAAGTAAATGCAGTTTCCACACACTGTGTAAATCATGTGTCAGTATGTTCTGTTGAATTCACCTCTCTTGAAGATGTGCTGTACCCACCCTGTTTTGCAAGGACACAGCAAGCTCTGTATAACTTGTTATGCTGCTTCTCAAAATGCAAAATGAGCTTTGACTTTTTTGTGCGGTTTTTCAAACACAGAAATAGGAGTGAAATACTTTTGTGACTAACAGAATGAGTGCAGAGTCACTTTCAAGCAACAGTGAAAAATGTGAGGACCTGTTGTTTTATTTAGTACAGCTCTTCACTATAGCTACCACTGCTACAGTTTATTTCTGTGATGGTTCTGAAAGCAACAACGTGAGAATAGATGTTCTGCTACACTAATCATTGATCTCTCTTCTTGCTGATGTGGATAAAGAAACAAGTCCCCTAAAAGGACTTCAGAAAATCTGGCTGGCTTTCACTAAAGCCTGTGCCGTTTCTATAAATAGTCCAGAATCATGTATGTGCAAGTTCAAACAATGCACATCCCTTGCAGATCAGCATGGCTATGCAGACAGTTGCAGAAGATAAATAGGCTGAATATTTGTTCTAATGTGTTCCTTTTGTCATGTTACATGGATGAGTGGAAATTGTTAGTATGAGCCACCTTCTCTTTGTTCCCTGCCCTTTTCCTCCTCTGCAGTTTTAATCCCTTCCATCTCCCTCTTGCCCTTCCCTGCCAATGCCCATTCTCCTCATGCTCTCAACAAACCCTTAAGATGCACTCAGAGCAGCCCACGGAGCAAATGTTTCAGGTCTTCCTTTGCCATTACTTTTATCCCAGGTGACAGAATGATAAAGAAAAGAGGTGTCTCTGAGTAATAGTCTGGATGTGTGCTGTCCAAATCTCTGTGACATTGCTCACAAAGAGGTGGAGAGGACTTAACCTGTTCTTCCTGAGAGTACTGGGCAAGAATACCTGAGGTAGTATTGCCTTAAACTGTGTGCATTTACATGACACAGTATAATGTGGGATAGTAAACAGGAGTTTGGGGGCTGAAAACAAAACCTATTGATATTCAGGATGAGGGGAAAAGAAGGGAAAAAAAAAACAGTCAGGATATTTTCAGACCTTTCAGACTGCTTTCATTAACTCATTTTTGTGTGCATCTTAAAAATAACATAGCATTCACTTGGTGTCCTAAATCCATACCATTCCTGGAAAAATAATTTTGAATCTCAAAGACTAATTTGGACAATACAAGCCCATAAGATGAATAGGGATATAAGAAATCCTGTAGGAGGGGGCAGTGGAGACCTAGTGCTGAACCAGAGTCCTGGTACTGCATGCAGGGACACAGACAAAGCAATTAGAACAGGCACGACAGACCAGGCTCTTTCATGAAGAGCCTTGTAACACTTCCAGAAGGATGAAGAGTGAACTTGTAATTTCTGATGAACTGAAATTCAAATAGTTATAGTGGACCTGAAGTTACAATGCTTCTTTTCCCTCTTTTGAAGTCTCTTACATATCTCGTTGACCTGATTATTCTTCACTGTGGATGAAAGATAATTCTAGTCTTAGCTCCACAGTCTGTTATGGTACAGGAAGCAGAAGCAGTGAGTAAAAATGCTATTTGAATATGGCTTACTAATGTAAGCAACAGCACACACAGTGAGTATTGCATGACTGCACTGAGTATCAAAGGGCTGGAAGGGGAGGTCTGATTGTGTTGGTTTTAATGGAAGAGTATGGTGAGAATTCTACTAGAGGACACTGAGATATGGGAGGCTGAACTTAGAGATAATTAGTTGGTAGATACAACAAAAGTTGGAGCTCCTGCACCTTATATTGAGCTTCTACTTCATGATACGTACCCTGTAGAAGTGGCCATCATGAAGCCAACAGCAGCACAGACCCTGAGGCAGACAGATTAAAAGGGGCTTCTTTTATTCATGAATCTGGTACTACTATGTAAAGCTCTGATAGTGAACATGAACTAGTCATAAAGAAAAAGCAGCAAGCTTCTGTCTGTTTTTAAAAGAATGGATTTTTCATTTTCTTCCCTATTTGCATGAAATATTTTAGACCACATAGCCTGTAGACAGATGTATAAATTTTGAAGAGTGAAGACACTAACCATACATTGCCTCAAAGTTCTTGAAAGTTCTTACTATTCTGTTGTTGAAGTAGGATTATGGAATAATATAAAAGAAGCTCCTGAGCTGGTGTAATACACTATGCATTGTTTGCAGGACTCAAGATTTTATTTTTTAGCATTTTAAAAATAAATTTAAGGTTTAAAAAAAGTTGTCAGTTTGTGCATTTAAGTATATCTAGAGAAATCTGAAATCTGTGGCTCCTATTTCTCTTTAAAATAGAGAATAATATAGTTAGTTTTATAGTAAATGGGTGCTCAACCCAATATTGAGAAATCAGTGTGTTGCTTAAAGAACCAAGTGCTTTAGACTGCAAATCTGACATATGCTTGTACTTTCTGGCAAGATGCATTCTTCAGATTTCATGGGATACGGTACTGCTCGGAGCTCCCTGTGCTATGTCTGCTCTTTCTGCATGCTCTGGGGATCCTCACACACACAGAAAACAGACTAGATTTGCTGTGTGGCTCTGAGAGCAGTGTCTGTCTTCAGTGATGACAATGGGGGATCTATGCAGGCAGGGCAAGCTGAATATCAAACTGGGGAGCAGACAGGCACAACTGAGAGACAGAGTGAAAAATTCCACCAATTTATAAAATAAAGGCCTAATCGTTTGGAGTGTTAAGCACTCTTAGTGTAGTGGTAGTCAGAATCATAGGGATAAAGATGACAGACCTTGCCTTAAGCAGGATTCCTTGTATCTCTGTGCTGTACTCCCTGGATTAGGCAGCACCTTTTATACATGTAGTCCAAATAAATACTAATTGGCAACACACGGGTCATGCATGTTGGAAAATCTTGCCAGGATGCCTGCTTCTTTCTGGCAGATACAGCCTAGAGAAATAAATGCCTGATCTTAATTATATACTATGTTTTGCCTTATGGGAATGAATCCTTTTCTGTGTACTGTTCTCAAACCTAGCTCCTAATTTGCCCCATGTGCTAACATGACTGTTATTTTCAGTAGCTGCTCATCACACTATTCCAGCTTTTAGATTAATTTTTTTCCACATATGTCTAAACATCAGTGTTAGCTATTAATGTGGTGGGGAGATTTTTTTATATCATATCCTATTTTAGTCTTTGGCCAAGATTATAGGTACAACAAAAATTACTCATGTTTTGGTTGCTTTTAAGGACTCTGATCAAAGATTAGTTGCTGCAGAAATTGAAAGTGGTGAACCACTGGTGGCTGGTCTTGTAAAGAACTTTTGTGATTTATACAGGCAGGAAAGTGTCCAGACACTGTGAATCTTATGTAATTCTGTGTGGATGGTCCCCTCCTTTTCTTTCAAAAAACTTATCATCTGTATTTCTGATTCAAGCTGTTTTCAGCTCAGAAACACAAACTGTAAATTCCAAGGAATGAGATTTTTCTCTTCCAAGCATTTGGTGATGTTTGTTAATTGTCAAAAGGAATAATGGATTGCATCTGTTGCTGCTTTTTCTTTAAGGCAAACAATTCTATCACTGAGGATGAAAACACAGCAGTTTTTGAATCCCACAGTTTTTTAGTTCACAGTCTGTATATATTCCTCAATCTATTGCAGTCCCAACAGGACATGTGCAGATTGGTGAGTATCAAAGAGCAGTTAAGGTGGCTGCCTACAACTTCTCCTATTAACAGCTCCAGTGATCTCATATTGGAATATACCACAGGATTGTCACAGAATAAAGTAACAGAGATGAAGGTGTGCATCAGGCAAGACACATTTTAGCTGGTTTTAAGTCTTACCTAGAGCATGTTAGTGGAGCTGCCAACCCATTTTTAATCCTCCTAACAAAAGCTCAATAGCAGGACTAGGCTTCACCAGCTATTAACAGTGACTGGTGCCTTCTAAGATCCAAATCTTGTTAGCCATTAGCTGCCAGCAGGATGCCTGAATGCACTCAGGTCTATTCTCAGTTATAACAATTTCATCTCACTCCAGCTGTTTTCAGTAGGGATTCCTCTCTTTAAGATTGCCAGAGAAACAAATTGGGACTCTGCATCTCTGCAGAGAAACCAGGTTAACTGCTTCAGGAAGTATCTGCAGTTCTCCCACTTTGCTTTGATAAAAATCATCTTTGGAACAATTCATGCTTGGATGGGTCTGTGACAGAGTCCCCTCTAGGTTTGCTCAAAACATTTAACATTTCTGATCCTGTCCTCCATTAGAAATGTATAAGCAGCTGTGGGCTGCTTCATTTTACCAGTTGCTCCACATCCTGTTAGTTATAATCCATCCCTGGGACTGTGTGCCAGTGAAACTTCTGCCAGAAGAATGATAGCTTTCAGTTTTAAAATAGAAGCTTTCCTTTTTATATGGAAGATATTTTTTTCATCTCCAAGATGTGTGCAGCAAGAGACTGATGAGAAGGTTGCATGTGCACACCATGTTGATGAGGGGTTTAAAAAATCTCATTAAAATATATACACTGACTTCAAGTTCACATGATTTCCCTGTAGCTGACAGAACTGATCCTGCTGTACATGACCATTCTGAATACATCTTTCCCAGAGATAAGTTATTGTTAGGGCACTTGGATAGTAATACTTTGGACTTAAAAATCAATCCAATTGTACCAGACTTCATTTTTTCTTCTTTATTGTCAATATAGTGTATTTTTCAGTGGAAATCTTTTCAGGAATGTCTATTATGAAATTAGTTTTGAAAGTTCTACTGTCTGCTGTCATGTCTGGCAACAATTTATATATACAGTATAATTATTTTTTTCCCCTCTCCTCACTCTCAGTCCCTTAAAAAGAGACTTCTCTGTGTTCATCAGTTTTATTGTATGCTAAAGAAGGTTTTGTGAAATGGGTTGTTAACATATTGGCCACCTCTTCCTGCTGCATAGTGGGGTCGTCTCTGTAATAACAGAAAATGGAGTGAAGTACAAAGATAAGTTAAAAGAAAGGTGGATTTTTTAAATTAAAAGTTAACTGCTGGGTTTTTGTTGGAAAATTTACACTCTCTCACCCCCATTTCTTGCAGTATCTGAGGTGGCAGTTGCCAGTCATATGTTGACAGAGGCAGCAAGCTATTTAAAGGTAGCAAGCTGTTTAAGTTGTCCTAAACTCTAGGTGCTTCATTAATTAAGGGAACAAACTGGAGTATATAAGACAGAAAAACAGTAAGCTCGTTTGCAGTGCTAGCACCACATTTGAAGACAAGACACTATAATTAATATTTTCCTTCAGTCCAGATAGGTTATAATCTAGTGATGGATTTGTTTTGTATGTAAACTCTGTGTACAAGAGTATGTGCAATTACCAGTTCTCTTCATTCCTGCAGTGAACTACATTGTGGCTTTCTGACAGGCTCATAAATGATGAATAGCTTGTAAAGTTTCACTTAGGGGTAATTCTTCTGTCTAATCTTTCCCTGTGAATTAAACCTTAGGGAAGATACTGAAAATCTTAACTTTTTCATTAGCCAGGGATATGTAATTTAGTAGCTCCTTTAGCTTCAATCCACTGTTATTCTGGACTCCAGCAACAGCCACATACCTGATTTATACACTGAAACTTTCTGTTAATATCAATGTAATTATAACCAACTTGTTCTGTAACAATATGAGTTGTCCACACAACTATGTCTTAGGAAAACCAGTGTTTTTGAGGTTATGCTGCTGAGTGGTGCATTTTGGAAATTAAATTTGCGTGTATATTAGGAGCAAGGCATAATAGGCACCATCAAATAATCTCCTCAAGCAGCATTCTGAATCCTGTTCCACAGTTAAACTTAAGTTACTTCTGCTTCACTGCTCAGCACTGCCAGCAGTGTTTGGTGCTTCACATTTTTTCAGTGCAGCAGAAAAGGTTGCAAGTAGATACTGTTTATTAAGTAAAAAATGAAATTCTGACTTGCCTTTCATATTGCCTTCATTAGGGTCACTGTAGCCTCTACAGTCAGAACTTTGCTTTTGGTTTCAATAAACAAATCACAAAATTTTTTCTCTGCTTGTTTTCAGTTTTTTGGGCCATTATTCACACCTTTTGATTTTGGAAACAGGTGGCCATAATTTCCAGCTTTCGTGTGGAAGGAAGCATTACATCCTAACACTACTTGTTTGTGAGGAATTAGCTGTTAAAATCATGCCAAAATGCAAATGAGGAGGCTTAGCAGAATGGCAGGAAGTTAATTATGGTAGTCAACATTCTTGCAACCTGACAGAGTTGGAAATAAGTCTAAGTGGGCTTACAGCCCACTGGAAAGTTGGGAATGTTGACTTTCCAGGAGTAGCAGTAATTTGTTCTAGCCCTGCCTGCTTGTTGAATTATTGGGCAAGAAGCTACAGAATTGTCTTTTTGGCTTTATAAATTAATCCAATGTATTAACTGAAATAGTCCAAAACTAATGTACAGCAAGGATCTAACTGACAGTCTGTAGGTTTTTCTAACCAAATAATAGCATAGAGAAATGGAAGAGAGAGCACATTTGAAGAAGGGGAACAAGTCCTTAGCAAATGTATTTTGTGGGAATACCAGATTTGAGGCAAATCAAAATGGGTGTATTTACTTGGAAAGCCTAACTGGAGCATGGCTTTATTAAGAAAGCAGCTGCTTTTCTCTCTTATGAAGTAGAGAATTACAGTGGTTTATTGTTGTAGAGCAGGTGCATTTTCCAAGGCTCAGGGAACAATTCTAGTGTGTTTAAAATCTCACTAAGAACTGAAGACGGGAAGGAAAGGCTTTGTCTTTCAACAACCCAAATGCAGCAAAGCTCCTTGGCCTCCAAGAGGTCCCAGACACCACTGAGCAAGCAGGTGGGCACTGTCTGGGCTCCACTTGAGCAAAACCTGCAGCACTGCAACCTCTGAGCTGTTGTGCTCCACCATTTGTGCCACAGCACACTGGCTGGGAGATGTGGAGGAGCCCAAATAATCCTCGTAAGATGATGGGATTCGGGATGAGACTTTTAAAAGTTTTGCTGAACAGAGACAATAAGAATTACAGTAAGATGTTTATCTCAATCAGCCCTTATTATTGATAGCCGAGGAGGAACACAGAGTAGTTCTGAACAAGCTTAATATGAGAAACTTGAATTGCCACAATGGATGATGGGGTTCTGTTCTGCTCTGAGGTAATACAGCCATAAAATATAACCTGTGTGGATGACACAAATGGAGATATGCATGCTATGTTAAGAACAGATGAATAAATTGTTTCTAAATATTACTGAAATATGACTTTTCATGATACATTGAGCTCACGGTACTTTGATTGTGGTTTAGCAGAACTCTCTCAGTTCTGCACACAAAGCTATTTATATGAAGAAAAAAAAACATTAAAAATTACTGCCACTGTAGGTAGAGCTTCCATGCAGAATTAAAGATGCAACTTGTAAAATAAGGAGGGTTGGTTTGAATTTTATTCCTAACAGCTTCCTTTGGGGATTAAATCTGCACGTCTGTCTACAGGAATATATTTTTTTGTTTCGGACTAGATGTAATAATTGAACTATGTGATGAGTTGCAGTGAAGCAGAGATAAAAGGGAGTGTATGATGCTAAGTAATGATAGGTTGTCTCTGTAGTCATGGCAAGGGATGTGTTTAGAATGCTAACAGCTTATTGACTAATGGCTTTGTGCAATTTATAGATTATGAATAATACAAAAAACTTCCTGTAGAGGGACTTTTTACCTGGACACTAGTGTGATTATAAAAAAATATATAGGTCTGCTCAGAAGAAAAACTGTACAGTCAAATTTGCAGCAATCACACATTTCTGAAATGTAATTACATCTGCATATGTAGAAGGTATTAAGTAGCAGATATGTCAGTTGTATTTTACGGTTGTTTTATAGTATTTAACTATCTTACTTAGAAGAGGCAGTAGTAAAAACATCTAAATGCCTTTTCTTCCCCGTGTAAGCCTTGCTCCTACGTTGTCTAAACTCAGTGGATGCTTAGCACCTATATAGAGAACCAGACATTTATTGAGAGCAAGTAACTTCTGCCTCTCAGTCATTAGGCTATTAAATGAAAAATATTTATTTCAACCGTTAGACATACATTCTTCAGATCAGGAACACGGGATTTTATGGGCCATGGAAACATCCTGGATTTAAAATGGACTTCTTTACAACTTTCATACTGTGGGAAGACATCAATGCATAAACAAAACAGACCTCCACTCTGCAGCAACGCCTTACTGCCTTCAATAGTGCATGCAGTCACCCCAAAATTTCCTAAAATAATAATAAAAATCATAATTCAAAATAGACTAGAATCCCCATCAAGTCTGCTATTGCTCAAGAAGATACAGAATGCTAGAAATAATCCCTTGAGGCACAAGGTTAACTGCCATATCCAGCTTTATTTTCTAACAGAAAACCCTCGCCCATTGTCGAGCTGTATAAATAACAGCACAGACAAAAGAAATGCTCGGATGAGGAGCCTTCCTCAGTTGTTTACCTCTGAACCGAAAGAAGTTAGAAACAAGATTTAAAAGCCTCAAGAAGGAAAGCACAGGTAAATACCGGTCAGGCAGTAGCTTGTGACTCAGGTGACTGATTTTGTGAAAACCTTGCTGGAAACAGATCTTGCTCCCGATAACAAGTGCGATAAGCTGATCACTGTCGGGCAGCTCGTTAGGAGAGTTCCGAAAGCAGAAGGAGCATTTTTACAGTGAACGAACTGGAGCGCAGGACGCGTTGGTGCGTCTCGGGAATACCCGGGACACGGAGCGGGGGCTCTGCCCTCGAGCCCCACGTTTGTGCAGCCCAGACTCCGCCAGCCCGAGGGCCCGCAGCCGCCCGGGATGGGAGCGGGGCTCGCAGGGGGCAGAGCGGGGCCGGGACCCGCGGCCGCCCCGCACGGACGCGGGGCTGGAGCAGCCCCGGAGCCGCTCCTGCGCAGCCCCCGCGCTCCAAAGTTTCCGCCGGCGCTCGGAAGGCGGCGGGGGCGGCGCGGGGGCTGCTCGGAGCGGCCGGAGGGGCGGACGGCTCCGGGGGTACCGCGATCCCCGCTCCCGCGGAGGGCGCGGTGCCGCCCGCGGCTCCTACCTTCCAGCACGGAGCAGACTTTGTGCA